>CASHTC010000149.1:12500-22500 GCA_949357725.1 Hyperoplus immaculatus
ACACACTGTTAATACAGCTTTATACACACACACACACACACCGTTAATACAGCTTCACACACACACTATGTTAATACAGCTTCACACACACAATGTTAATACAGCTTCACACACACACACCGTTAATACAGCTTCACACACACACACACACACTGTTAATACAGCTTCACACACACACACACACTGTTAATACAGCTTTACACATACACAGACAGACAGACAGGTAGCAGACAGACAGACAGACAGACAGACAGGTAGCAGACAGACAGACAGACAGACAGACAGATAGCAGATGGTGAGGAGATATTAGCTGATTGAATCCCTCAGTCTGACAGATGTCTTTGTATCAAGACAGTAAAGGCCTCTGCAGACGGGGGCGTGGCCTATGTGTGGGGGCGTGGTCCGTGTGTGGGGGCGTGTCTCACTGCCCAGGGTTAATACCCAGCCCAGGCTCTGTAAACTGGTGTGTGTTAATACACAGCCTAGGCTCTGTAAACAGGGTTAATACACAGCCCAGGCTCTGTAAACTGGTGTGTGTTAATACACAGCCTAGGCTCTGTAAACAGGGTTAATACACAGCCCAGGCTCTGTAAACTGGTGTGTGTTAATACACAGCCTAGGCTCTGTAAACAGGGTTAATACACAGCCCAGGCTCTGTAAACTGGTGTGTGTTAATACACAGCCCAGGCTCTGTAAACAGGGTTAATAAACAGCCCAGGCTCTGTAAACAGGGTTAATACACAGCCTAGGCTCTGTAAACAGGGTTAATACACAGCCCAGGCTCTGTAAACAGGGTTAATAAACAGCCCAGGCTCTGTAAACAGGGTTAATACACAGCCTAGGCTCTGTAAACAGGGTTAATACACAGCCTAGGCTCTGTAAACAGGGTTAATACACAGCCTAGGCTCTGTAAACTGGCTGTTTCACTAGGGGGCGTGTCCTATCTGCTTAGGGGCGTGTCATATATGTTTTGGGCGTGTCATGTGTTCTTAGGGGCGTGTCCTATGTGTTTGGGGCGTGTCATGTTTGCTTGGGGGCGTGTCATGTTTGCTTGGGGGCGTGTCATGTGTGTTTGGGGGCGTGTCATGTGTGTTTGGGGGCGTGTCATGTGTGTTTGGGGGCGTGTCCTATGTGTTTGGGGGCGTGGCCACTGACCACGGGTCGGTACTGAACCTCGTATCTCTTCTGGTCCTCGGCGGCTTTCTTGATCCAAACGATCTTCTCCTTCTTCTCCATCGACTTCCAGGTGGACTCCATCCCGGCCTGGGCCTTACGCCGGTCGCTCTGCAACACACACACACACACACACACACACACACACACACACACATTGTTATTACCTCATAGCTAACCCCTAACCCCTAACCTCTAACCCTAACCCCTAACCTCTAACCCCTAACCCCTAACCTCTAACCCTAACCCCTAACCTCTAACCCCTAACCTCTAACCTAGAGCCTAACCCCTAACCTCTAACCCCTAACCTCTAACCCTAACCCCTAACCTCTAACCCCTAACTCCTAACCTCTAACCCTAACCCCTAACCTCTAACCCCTAACCTCTAACCCCTAACCTCTAACCTAGAGCCTAACCAGGGGGACTCCATCCCGGCCTGGGCCTTACGCCGGTCGCTCTGTAACACACACACACACTGTTATTACCTCATAGCTAACCCCTAACCCCTAACCTCTAACCCTAACCCCTAACCTCTAACCCCTAACCTCTAACCCTAACCCCTAACCTCTAACCCTAACCCCTAACCCTAACCTCTAACCCCTAACCTCTAACCTCTAACCCCTAACCTCTAACCCCTAACCTCTAACCCTAACCCCTAACCCCTAACCCCTAACCTCTAACCCCTAACCTCTAACCTAGAGCCTAACCAGGGGGACTCCATCCCGGCCTGGGCCTTACGCCGGTCGCTCTGTAACACACACACACACACTGTTATTACCTCATAGCTAACCCCTAACCTCTAACCCTAACCCCTAACCCCTAACCTCTAACCCTAACCCCTAACCTCTAACCCTAACCCTAACCTCTAACCCCTAACCTCTAACCTCTAACCCCTAACCTCTAACCCCTAACCCCTAACCTCTAACCCCTAACCTCTAACCCTAACCCCTAACCTCTAACCCCTAACCCCTAACCCCTAACCTCTAACCCCTAACCTCTAACCTAGAGCCTAACCAGGGGGACTCCATCCCGGCCTGGGCCTTACGCCGGTCGCTCTGTAACACACACACACACACACTGTTATTACCTCATAGCTAACCCCTAACCCCTAACCTCTAACCCTAACCCCTAACCTCTAACCTCTAACCCCTAACCCTAACCCCTAACCTCTAACCCCTAACCTCTAACCTCTAACCCCTAACCTAGAGCCTAACCAGGGGGACTCCATCCCGGCCTGGGCCTTACGCCGGTCACTATGTTAAAACATAATATATACTGTTATTACCTCATAGCTAACCCCTAACCCCTAACCCCTGACCCCTAACCTCTAACCCCTAACCTCTAACCCCTAACCCCTAACCTCTGACCCCTAACCCTAACACACAGCCTAACCAGGGGGACTCCATCCCGGCCTGGGCCTTCCTACGGTCACTCTGTGACAGTGTTAATTTCGTAGACTATGACGAAAAATATTCGTCAACGAACCTTTTTCACGGACGTAAACTAAATAAAAACTAAATAAAAAGGCAGATATGATGACGAAGACTGAGACGAATATAACTGACACTATAGTCTACGAATAGGAACGAGACGAAACTGTTAGGGCGGGACGAATGGAGAAGAGATCCAATCAGAACTGTGGGACAAGTTGGGAAGAAATCCAATCAGTGCAAAGCAGCGAATGCAACCCTGTCTCGGTGAAAATTGATGGGAGACCACACAGTGTGAGCGGGTGGAGAGAGCCGCTGTGCAGAAAAACTCTGCGGTTTGATGGACAGAATGACAGTCAGGAATATCCTGCCCGTTAACATTGTCTAGGGGAACGGCTAAGTTCCACGATCTGTTTGTAGTAGGCTGTGTCTCGAGCTTGAACACACAGAGCCATGTCCCCAAACTGACTGCGCAACTATATAGGAAATGAACTGTGAAACTGCCGCCTCCCTCCGTTAGTTTCTGTTTTCACCCGAGAAAGTTACAATCATCTCCAACGCACGGACAGTGTTCAATTAAAACCTCTCAGTTTATCATCAAAAAGGCTTTGATGCAAAAGAAGTCCGAACACACACAGCGGCAGCAGTGTTGTTTAAAGGAAAGCGCAGTTGCTCACTTTTATCAGCACGTAACTGCATGCTGCTGCTGCTGCCCAGGGGCGGCCTTAACGATCTCGGGGCCCGTTTCAAGACCTGGTGTGGGGGCCCCACTTATTTTAAATATTTTCTTTATTTTAATTTTTTTATAAATAATGCTTGTGCATGCTCCCCGCAAAAAGAAAAAAGATTGTTGAATCCAGTTGGTTCATAGACAGATCATGAGATAATGGGCCCCCGGGCACAGGCTCTTAAAGCCCCCCCCTCCCCCTATCCAGTCAGGTACACTGATTTTATGTGAGATTATTACGAATGAAATAGAATACATGTTTTGTATTACAACCATTAAATCTGTGTCTGTATTGCATATTCAAACCTTAATACCATTCAATGAAGAAAAACACTTAGTCGACTAAGTCCGCTGTAGATTTAGTCAACTAAAATCTGCTTATATTTAGTTGACTAAGACTAAAATATTTCAGATGACTAGAATAGGACTAAGACTAAATGGTGTGATATTCAAAAGACTAAGACTAAGACTAAATCAGAATTTGCTGCAAAAATTAACACTGCTCTGTACACATAATATATAATGTCATTACCTCATTAACCCCCTAACCCCCTGACCTCTAAACCTCTGACCCCTAACCCCCTTACCCCTAACCCTCTGAGAGCAGGTAGGAAGATATTCTGTTATTATGAATCTTTTCCATTAACCCCACACAGCTAGCATGGATAGATAGATAGATAGATAGACAGACAGACAGACAGACACACAGGCAGGCAGACAGACAGACAGACAGACACACAGACAGACCCTGTATTTGGCGAGGTAATCCCCGATCACGCTGCTCTGCCACATCTCCTCCGCGGTGCGTGGCGTCTCCGGGAGCTTCACCGTCTGTTTCTTTGAGTTTCTGCTCGTCACCGCGGCCGGCGGCCATGTTGTTTCTGGCTCCGCCTCCCGACCACGATCCTGGGGGGGATGGATAGATAGATAGATAGATAGATAGATAGATAGATAGATAGATAGATAGATAGATAGATAGATAGATAGATAGATAGATAGATAGATAGATAGATAGATAGATAGATAGATAGATAGATAGATAGATAGATAGATGAGGGAAGGACAGTTTAGTTTAACCTTTATTCATACAGGTAAATCCGATTGAGACCGGAGACTCTTTATCAAGGGAGACCTGTTCCCATGGAGACCTGTTCCCATTCCCACGTTACCATTCACACACACACACAGGGACACTTGGACATGTGGCGGGGAGACGGGGGATCCAACCACCGACCCTGTAACCCAGTGGACGACCTCCCAGGCCCTACACACTGAGCCACAGACAGACAGACAGACAGACACAGACCTTGACTGAGGGTCATGCGAGCAACAGACGGCCACAGACAGACAGACAGACAGACACAGACAGACACAGACAGACAGACCTTGACTGAGGGGCTCTTGGCTCTGTGTGGGCTGGAGGCCACGCCCCCTATGTGTCTGGCTCCGCCCAGTTTCTCCTCCGTCATCACACGGTCTCTCTCTTCCTCCGGGAGACTCTGCAACCATAGCAACCACACGCGTTAGCAAAGATACGCGTTAGCAAAGACACGCTTTAGCTAAGACACGCGTTAGCTAAGACACGCGTTAGCAACCAAACGCGTTAGCTAAGATAGGCGTTAGCAACCAAACGCGTTAGCTAAGATACGCGTTAGCAACCTAACGCGTTAGCTAAGATACGCGTTAGCAACCACACGCGTTAGCTAAGATACGCGTTAGCAACCACACGCGTTAGCTAAGATACGCGTTAGCTAAGATACGCGTTAGCTAAGATACGCGTTAGCTAAGATACGCGTTAGCTTAGCTTTAATGCTTAGCTACAGCATGAGGCTTTAAAAGGTGGAGTCAGTGATTCTGGAGACGACTGGTCTCACTTCAGTGAATATCTCCTCATGATCTGCTACTTGTTCTTCCTATATGTGTTAATACACAGCCCAGGCTCTGTAAACAGGGTTATTACACAGCCTAGGCTCTGTAAACAGGGTTAATACACAGCCTAGGCTCTGTAAACAGGGTTAATACACAGCCCAGGCTCTGTAAACAGGGTTAATACACAGCCCAGGCTCTGTAAACAGGGTTTATACACAGCCTAGGCTCTGTAAACAGGGTTAATATACAGCCTAGGCTCTGTGAACAGGGTTAATACACAGCCTAGGCTCTGTAAACAGGGTTTATACACAGCCCAGGCTCTGTAAACAGGGTTAACACACAGCCCAGGCTCTGTAAACAGGGTTAACACACAGCCCAGGCTCTGTAAACAGGGTTAATACACAGCCCAGGCTCTGTAAACAGGGTTAATACACAGCCTAGGCTCTGTAAACAGGGTTAATACACAGCCTAGGCTCTGTAAACAGGGTTAATACACAGCCTAGGCTCTGTAAACAGGGTTAATACACAGCCCAGGCTCTGTAAACAGGGTTAATACACAGCCCAGGCTCTGTAAACAGGGTTTATACACAGCCCAGGCTCTGTAAACAGGGTTAATACACAGCCCAGGCTCTGTAAACAGGGTTAATACACAGCCCAGGCTCTGTAAACAGGGTTAATACACAGCCCAGGCTCTGTAAACAGGGTTAAAACACAGCCCAGGCTCTGTAAACAGGGTTAATACACAGCCCAGGCTCTGTAAACAGGGTTAATACACAGCCTAGGCTCTGTAACTGGCATTTTACTACGGTGGGCCCTTTGTTTACATACCAGTTTACAGAGCCTGGGCTGTGTATAAACTGTTTTTTCCAGTGCACACAGTACAGACAGGTAGTGGAGCATGAGGAGAAAGACAGGTAGCGAGACAGACAGGTAGAGAGACAGACAGGTAGAGACAGACAGGTAGTGGACCATGAGGAGACAGACAGGTAGAGACAGACAGGTAGTGGAGCATGAGGAGACAGACAGGTAGAGACAGACAGGTAGTGGAGCATGAGGAGACAGACAGGTAGTTTCTGTCTCACCTCCAGGAAGCGCTGCAGGTCGATGTCGTACTGCTTCTTCCTCTGAAACACAGGAAGTCAGGCAGAGGGTCAGACTGTTTCACAATGAGACCGTAATGCTGCGTTAGCATGTAGCATTAGCAGTTTAGCAGTAGCATGTAGCATTAGCATGTAGCAGTAGCATTAGCAGGTAGCATGTAGCAGTAGCAGGTAGCGTAGTGGGTTTGGGTTAGTAAGCATTAGCATGTAGCATGTAGCAGTAGCATGTAGCAGTAGCATGTAGCAGTAGCATAGCATTAGCAGTGGCTACCTGCTCGCAGCGCTTCTGGAACATGTCCTTCTCCTTCTGCGTCATCATCTTCCAGCGTTTGCTGCACAGCACCATGCGCTCTGTGGACGGCACGTCCTTCATGTTCACCATCAGCTCCGCGCAGTACAGGGAGTAGCCATTACTGTGAAGAGAGACAGACAGTACTATAAGAGAGAGAGACAGGCAGTACAGAGAGTAGCCATTACTGTGAAGAGAGACAGACAGTACTATAAGAGAGAGAGACAGGCAGACAGGCAGTAGCCATTACTGTGAAGAGAGACAGGCAGTACAGAGAGTAGCCATTACTGTAATATAAATACATTACTATTAGAGAGAGAGAGAGACAGGCAGTACAGAGAGTAGCCATTACTGTGAAGAGAGACAGACAGTACTATAAGAGAGAGAGACAGGCAGTACAGAGAGTAGCCATTACTGTGAGAGAGAGAGAGAGAGACAGGCAGACAGGCAGTAGCCATTACTGTAATATAAATACATTACTATTAGAGAGAGAGAGAGACAGGCAGTACAGAGAGTAGCCATTACTGTGAAGAGAGACAGACAGTACTATAAGAGAGAGAGACAGGCAGACAGGCAGTAGCCATTACTGTAATATAAATACATTACTATTAGAGAGAGAGAGAGACAGGCAGTACAGAGAGTAGCCATTACTGTAATATAAATACATTACTATTAGAGAGAGAGAGAGACAGGCAGTACAGAGAGTAGGCATTACTATGAGAGAGAGAGAGAGAGAGAGAGAGAGAGTAGCCATTACTGAGAGAGAGAGAGAGGGAGTAGCCATTACTGAGAGAGAGAGAGAGAGAGAGAGAGAGAGAGAGAGAGAGAGAGAGAGAGAGAGAGGGAGTAGCCATTACTGAGAGAGAGAGAGGGAGTAGTCATTACTATGAGAGAGAGAGAGTAGCCATTACTGAGAGAGAGAGAGAGAGAGAGAGAGAGAGAGATATACATTACTATAAGAGAGAGAGACAGGCAGTACAGGGAATAGCCATTACTATAAGAGAGAGAGAGAGAGAGAGAGAGAGAGAGAGGGAGTAGCCATTACTATGAGAGAGAGAGAGAGAGAGAGAGAGAGAGTAGCCATTACTGAGAGAGAGAGAGGGAGTAGCCATTACTGTGAGAGAGAGAGAGAGAGAGAGAGAGAGAGAGAGAGTAGCCATTACTGAGAGAGAGAGAGGGAGTAGCCATTACTGTGAGAGAGAGAGAGAGAGAGAGAGAGAGAGAGAGAGAGAGACAGGCAGTAGAGAGAGTAGCCATTACTGAGAGAGAGAGAGAGCAGCCATTACTATGAGAGAGAGAGTAGCCATTACTGAGAGAGAGTAGCCATTACTATGAGAGAGAGAGAGAGTAGCCATTACTGAGAGAGAGAGAGAGATACATTACTATAAGAGAGAGAGAGTAGCCATTACTGTGAGAGAGAGAGAGACAGGCAGTAGAGAGAGTAGCCATTACTGTGAGAGAGAGAGACAGGCAGTAGAGAGAGTAGCCATTACTGTAATATAAATACATTAGATCACTGTGAGAGAGATATATATATACATTACTGTTAATACTGTTAATATAACCCTATAAGAGACAGTAGCCATTACTGTGTGTGTGTGTGTGTGTGTGTGTGTGTGTGTGTGTGTGTGTGTGTGTGTGTGTGTGTGTGTGTGTGTGTGTGTGTGAGAGAGAGAGAGAGAGCGAGAGAGAGAGACAGGCAGACAGACAGACAGACAGAGGGACAGACAGGCAGACAGACAGAGGGACAGACAGACAGACAGACATAGGGACAGACAGACAGACAGACAGGCAGGCAGGCAGACAGACAGACAGACAGACAGACAGACAGACAGAGGGACAGACAGACAGACAGACAGACAGACAGACAGACAGAGGGACAGGCAGGCAGACAGACAGACAGACAGACAGGGAGGCAGACAGACAGACAGACAGACAGACAGACAGGCAGAGGGACAGGCAGGCAGGCAGACAGACAGACAGACAGACAGACAGACAGACAGACAGACAGGCAGACAGGCAGACAGACAGACAGACAGACAGACAGACAGACAGGCAGACAGACAGACAGACAGACAGACAGGCAGACAGACAGACAGACAGACAGACAGACTCACGGTGGGGGTTTGGTCGGCCGTCCGTCAAACTTGTCCTTCAGCTGTCGCTCTGCTTTGGTCAGGACGGAGCGAACGTGATCGTCTGCCGAGACGTCTGGATGGGCCACGTGGTACGCTCTCATGTCGCCCTGCACACACACACACACAGTACAGACACACACACACACACACACACACAGTACAGACACACACACACACACACACACACAATACAGAGACACACACACACACGATACAGAGACACACACACCACAGTTTTACCAATGAATTTTCAAAAAGATTTCATGATATTTTACCCAAATTATTTTGCAATTATAGAGTAACACACACACACACACACACTCACACACACTCACACACACACACACACACCTCCCAGTCTTTCTGCAGCTCCAGGGCCTTGCTGATCCACTTGAGTCTTCTCTTGTCAGACAGCTGGGACCACTGTCTCCTCAAGGCCTCCTTCAACTCCTTCTGAGAAACCTACAGACAGGCAGGCAGAGAGACAGACAGTCAGGCAGACAGAGAGACAGGCAGGCAGAGAGACAGACAGACAGACAGGCAGGCAGAGAGACAGGCAGGCAGGCAGGCACAGAGACAGACAGACAGACAGAGAGAGAGAGACAGACAGCTTGGACCACTGTCTCTTCAAGGCCTCCTTCAACTCCTTCTGAGAAACCTGCAAACACACAACATCTACATTAATATATATATAGACAGACACGCAGAGAGAGAGACAGACAGAGAGACAGACAGGCAAGCAGAGAGACAGACAGACACAGAGACAGACAGACAGCTGGGACCACTGTCTCCTCAAGGCTTCCTTCAACTCCTTCTGAGAAACCTTAAAAAACACACACAACATCTACATTAATAGCATCAGGCTAATCATCTGACCCTGGTAGGTTGACCATTAGCATCAGGCTAATCATCTGACCCTGGTAGGTTGACCATTAGCATCAGGCTAATCATCTGACCCTGGTAGGTTTTGGTTTTTGTGAAATAACTTTGTTTCTTTGTGCAAAGTAAAATAATGTCATCATCCAAAATAAAAGTAGGATGTTTGTAAAAGCTGTGGGGGGCTAAAAACCCTGTCCTGGATAAGCTTTGCTCTCGTGGTGGGGGTAGGGGACAGACAGGCAGACAGACAGACACAGGCAGACAGACAGACAGAGGCAGACAGACAGACACAGGCAGACAGACAGACAGACAGACAGAGGCAGACAGACAGACCTCTGGGTGCAGCTTCATGTAGGCTTTCTTCTCGTGGTTGGGGTAGGGGACAGACAGACAGA
>CASHTC010000149.1:30000-31150 GCA_949357725.1 Hyperoplus immaculatus
CACACACACACACAGTCACACACAGTCTCACACAGTCTCACACACACAGTCACACACACACACACACACCTCCGTAGAGACTTTGAGCCACTTCAGGCGACACATGTCCCCGCTGAAGGCTGCGAAGCCGATCTTGTCCCAGTCCGAAGTGAGACTCAGTGGTTTTATATTTCATACTGTCGACGTCCGGCAGCAGAGAACGGATCCTCTCCAACAACGTGAGGACGTCCTCCTTAGACCAGTCATCTGGGGGGGGGAGACACACACACACACAGAGGGACAGAGAGAGAGGGACACACACACACACACACAGAGGGATAGAGAGAGCGAGAGGGAGGGAGGGAGGGACAGACAGACAGACAGACACACACACACACACACACACACACACAGAGGGACAGAGAGAGAGCGAGAGGGAGGGAGGGAGGGAGGGAGGGACATACAGACACACACACACACACATACAGAGGGATAGAGAGAGCGATGAGGGAGGGAGGGAGGAAGGGAGGGAGGGAGGGAGGAACAGACAGACAGACACACACACACACAGAGGGACAGAGAGAGAGCGAGAGGGAGGGAGAGAGGGGGGGGAGGGAGAGACAGAGAGACATTTTATTGAAAGACACTTTCTGCAGAACTTGTAACTGTTAGCAGGTGGATGTCTGACAACAAGTTATCCACTTCACATGGGGAAAACTGAGTCCATATTGTTTGGATCTTAAATTAAACTGAAAAAAGCCTCAGACAGATTTTAAGGTTCTAGCTGGAGACTCTGAAATGACATCCCAGGAATCAGCCAGTGTTTGGCTGTGTTTTTAGATTGTAACTTATCTGGTGTCTGTCAGGCTCAAAAGGCAATCACCAAAATAAATCATAGAATCAGTTTTTTGGCCAGAATTTCAAAGTTTCTGGATCAAAGAACAATGTTCATTTTAGCAGGAGCTTTAACTCTTATTATGACTGTGGCTCATGGTACAGTGGCGTGCATTTGAATCACAAGCCCCCTTTTACACAGAAATTGCGGCATATTGACGGAACAACATCAAAATGCCGGCTTTGCTTCTGTGTTATTTACACAGAACCAGCAACGCCGGCCTGCTGGCCATCAGTAGCTCCTTTTACACAGAACCAGCCACGCCGGCCTGCTGGC
>CASHTC010000150.1:7500-10000 GCA_949357725.1 Hyperoplus immaculatus
CACACACGCACACACACACATACGCACACACACACACACACACACACACACACACGCACACACACACACACACACACACCCCGTACAAAGAAAGAAGCAGAGGATGTAAAAGATGAGAAGAGAGAGGGAGAGAGAGAGAGAGAGAAAAAGGGAGAGAGAAAGAGGGAGAGAGAGAGAAAGAAAGAGAGAGACAAAGAGAGAAAAAGGGAGAGAGAGAGAAAGAGAGAGAAAGGGAGAGAGAAAGAGAGAGAGAAAGAGAAAGAAAGAGAGAGACAAAGAGAGAAAAAGGGAGAGAGAAAAAGGGAGAGAGAGAGGGAGAGAGAGAGAAAGATAGAAAGAGAGAGAGAGAGAGCGAGAGAGAATTTGGGAGATACATAAAAAGGATATTCTAGCTTTTTATATAATAATCTAGTGGAGACATTGAGGTGATAAAAACATTCACTTCCAATTATATCTTGGTAGTTTTGACATTTGCAAAATCTAATTTAATTTTTATGGAAGAGTTTAGGAATACTTCACCCATGCGGAACCAGCATTCTATGTGTGTGTGTGTGTGTGTGTGTGTGTGTGTGTGTGTTCAGTAGGATCAGTTCAAGTTAAAGGTGTAGTGTGTAGAATTTATTAGCGGGTTTTTTTCAGAACAGACTTGGTAGAAGTTAAAGGAATACTTCACCCATGCGGAACCAGCATTCTATCATTATAAAATCGCTATTATAATATAATGAATGAGGTTTTTCTTCCCTCAGTCTTCCCTCAGTCTTCCCTTGGCCCAGCTGTCCTGTTAATCCTGACCCTTACTGTGATGTCACAAGAAGGAAACTGTAGGGTTAGACAGTGAGACCATAAAACACTCTTTCTGCCTTTTCTCAGGCTAGGATGATCCGATTTCTAAAACGTTTGCACATTTATACTACATAGGATCTCAGAGTTCAATACACCTTCATATTCCCACCGGTGAAGTAGGGCTTTAACCCATTGATGACGGCTGCTGCGCGATGCCACATTGGCTCTCCTGCCTGATGCTGCATCGCGCAGCATTATTACTTTATCTAATTTTCATGGCATTCCCAGCATAGAATGCACTGTCATTGGTTCAAATACACATGAGGTGGGTTTTGTTGATTTTTTTCAGACCACGTGACCACCCAAAAGTTGTGTGGTTTGCCAAAAATCATGTCAATCAAAAAAATAAAAAATAAAAAAATAAAACAAAATAATAAAAAAAATACGCCAGCTATGTCGGCGACAGAACAGTTAGTGGCGTTTGGTACGCAGAATCAAGGTCTACTATAGACTACTGACGAAAATCACACAACACATTGCATCTATTTATTAACAATATTTAATAATTTTCTAATTCATCTAATTTTGACGATTTTTAGAAATATTTGTTGGTTTGTAAGCGCTAAGGGAGCATGTTTAAATAAAACCTGTGAACCTTAACTTTTAAATGTATTTTATTTCATGTTTCTATGTGCTACACAGGCTTAGATATTAAGGTTTTGGTAGACTTGACAATTCCTACTATTTTTTCAGAAAACCCTCAGGCATTAAGGACATGCATCCTAGATTGCCATAGTCATCAATGGGTTAAGGCCACTGGAAAGGTAAAAAAAAAATTGCGTTCAGTACACACACACACACACACACACACACACACACACACACACACAGTACACACACACACACAGTACACACACACACACACACACACACACACACACACACACACACACACACACACACACACACACACAGTACACACACACACACACACACACACACAGTACACACACACACACACACACACACACACACACACACACACACACACACACAGTACACACACACACACACACACTGGTTTTAATGGTGGGTTTCAAGTGGACTCTTTGGCATCTGTAGTCTTCTAAAAAAAATTTCGAAATATTCTCAGCAAGAAAAATGAAAAATAAAAAATGTCTTTCTGAATAAAGACGTTGAGACATGTGGAGCGTAGAGTTGGATACACAGATGGTGTTCCTTCAGGCCTCTGACACACACACACACACACACACAAACACACACACACACACAGAGACACACACACACACACACACTATATTGAGACACACAAACAGACACACACACATACTGAGAGACACAAACACACTGAGAGACACACACACACACACACTGAGACACACACACACTCGCTCGCTCGCTCACACACACACACACACATACTGAGACACACAAGCAGAGACACACGCAGGCGCACACACACACACACACAGACAAACACACACAAACACACACACACACACAAACACACAAACACACACACACACACTCAACAGGAAACTGAACCATGATGAGTATAATTCTTTATTGTTATGATCTGTCTTCATCCGTCTGTACAGCGCAGTTTCACTCTGTCACTTTGAATTTGTCTCTCGGCTCATCATTTCTCCCTCACACACACACACACACACACACACACACACACACACACACACAC
>CASHTC010000150.1:15000-20000 GCA_949357725.1 Hyperoplus immaculatus
AGCTGAGACACACTGCAGGTGAATGGGGTCAACTATTTAACGATGATATGACCAGGGTGAAGGCTTTTTATGTCTGTCCTCGTTTGGAAAAGACACAGCGGACGGAAACGCTTTTTAAGGGACGCTGAAAGGAAGTCCAAAACTCTTAAGAACGGTTAAAGGTGCAGTGTGTAATATGACATCATCAAGAAAGTTCTACAAAGTTCTAGAATGCAACGCTCCCTGGGTAACCCCAACCCTTTAGAATAATAACAGAAGCTACAGTGGCCTTCAAGGACAAGAACAATTCAAAATTTTAAACAATGCACCTGATGACATTCCAACTATGACACTTTCAAGATGGCGGCACTAGGCCTTGGTCCATGGTATGGAGAAATATGGAGACATATGATATAATATAATGATATAATAATTCTAAAAAATAAGTTCAGCTATTATAAACTAAATTAAATGTACTTAAGGGTATTATAATAATTTTTCTACCAAGTCTGCTATGAAAAAAATCCCAGAATTCTACACACTGCAGCTTTAACGCAATACGATCAAAACAAAGTCAAATCAACTAGGACTGCAACCACAACAACTCTTCAATAACAACTTGAAACCGAAGCAGCTTAGCTCATAGCTGCCAACAAATCATTTCCAATATGCTGTGTATCTTTCAGTGCGAACCCATGTATTCAAGCTTGGTGCACATATGCTAACCTTAGCACGGGTAGCTCAAACGGTGGCAGAGGGCACTTCCACGCTGTCCATAAAGCATTACAAAAATTTCCCCGAAAAATACTGTCTGTCTGTGTATATATATTATAACTCGACCAAATCAACACCAAAAGTTTAGTAAAACATCAGCAATCTTATGTGTGTGTCTGTCTGTGTGTGTCTGTCTGTCTGCCTGTATCTGTCTGTCTGTCTGTCTGTCTGTCCGTCTGTCTTACCTAGCTTGGGCAGTGAGTACTGGACCTTGAAGTACTCCTGGTAGAATCCCAGCAGCCTCTTGGTGATGTGCAGAGCATAGTCGCCCGCTCCGCTGGAAATGGAATCCGGCCGAGCGTACAGACGGATCTGCAAGACAAAAGAGAAAGACAGATAATTGGAATGGGGCCCGATTTTCTTCCCCCCCCCCCCTTATGACATCATAAATGGAGACAAAGATTATTTTTTGGAATTTTCAAGCTTTATTAGATAGTACAGAAGCGAAATGGGGAGACAGAGAGAGAGAGAGAGAGGGAGAGAGAGAGAGAGAGAGGGAGAGAGAGAGAGAGAGGGAGGGAGAGAGAGAGAGAGCGAGAGAGAGAGAGAGGGGGGGGGGGGGGGATGACCTGCAGTAAAGGTCCACGGGTCGGATTTGAACCCGCGACCACTGCAACAAAGGCCGGAGCCAATATGGTACGCGCTCTATCCACTACACCACCAGAGCACCTCGGTCTATATTATGCTAATTTTCCAGATTCAAAATTGTAATGTTAGTTTATACTATGATTGTTGTCTATTCTCCAGAAAACACCGGGGACCCAAATTAAATGGAATCAAGCCGATTTTTTTCTCCCCTTATGACATCATATGGAGACAAACCTGACTGGTTTTGAGGTGGAGAAAAACACTGGGAAACCATATTGATGTTGTAAACCTGTAAAAAGTGAATTTTTGCATAATATGTGACCAGCCCTTTAAGGAACGGATCTACAAGTAGATTCAACGAGCAAATTAGATTAGTTTGTGTTTGGTTCTACTACTGGGAACGAATTGGGGTGTGTGTGTGTGTGTGCGTGTGTGTGTGTGTGTGTGTGTGTGTGTGTGTGTCTGTGTGTGTGTGTGTGTCTGTGTGTGTGTGTGTGTGTGTGTGTGTGTGTGTGTGTGTGTGTGTGTGTGTGTGTGCCACAGTGTCTGTGTGTATGTGCGTGTGCCACAGTGTCTGTGTGTGTGTGTGTGTGTGTGTGTGTGTGTGTGTGTGTGTGTGTGTGTGTGTGTGTGTGTGTGTGTGTGTGTGTGTGTGTGTTTGGTTCTACTGGGAACGAAAATTGGAATCACACTGATTTTTTATACCGAGAAGCAAATTAAATTTGTCCGAGTTTTAAATCAAATCTACAAGACGACAAACAACAAAGTGTTTTATTAAAGTCCATAAGTGAATCATACTATCAGGTCGAGTCCAGTGTGTGTGTGTGTGTGTGTGTGTGTGTGTGTGTGTGTGTGTGTGTGTGTGTGTGTGTGTGTGTGTGTGTGTGTGTGTGTGTGTGTGTGGGTGTGTGTGTGTGTGCTGAAGTTTAAGTTGAAATCTGCAGAGAGACAGAAATGTAATTTGAGTGTGACTGTGTGTGTGTGTGTGTGTGTGTGTGTGTGTGTGTGTGTGTGTGTGTGTGTGTGTGTGTGTGTGTGTGTGTGTGTGTATAATAAACAACATGTGGTGCATACAGTACATTCCACCATTGATCAAATTTAAAATGTCACAAGTTGTTGATTCTCGTCTTATTTTTGTGTCTTGAAAGTAAAAAATGTATTTCAACAGTGAAGGTTTGACGCTCACACGTTAAAGCTGCAGTGTGTAGAATTTTGGGTTTTATTTCCTAGCAGATTTTGTAGAAAGTAATTATAATATCCATAAGTACGTTTAATTTAGTGCATAATAGCTGAAAAAAATTTTTTGAATAATTTTTTTTTCCCTTAGAAAGGGTCTCATATTTGTCCATATTTCTGCATATTTTGGACCAAGGCCTAGTGCCGCCATCTTGAAAGTGTCATAGTTGGAATGTCATCAGGTGCATTATTTAACATTTAGAATTGTTCTTGTCCTTGAAGGCCACTGTAGCTTCTGTTATTATTCTAAAGGGTTGGGGTTACCCAGGGAGCGTTGCATTCTAGAACTTTGTAGAACTTTCTTGATGATGTCATATTACACACTGCACCCTTAAATATGCTCAGAGGAACTTTCAGTTTGTGTAAGTTGTCCCCTACACAAACTCACATACACAACCACAACATACTCAAATTGACGTCAAAATCAGTATGAGTAGGATGTTAGTATGAGTAGGGCGTTAGTATGAGTAGAACGTTAGTATGAGTAGGACGTTAGCATGAGTAGAACGTTAGTATGAGTAGGATGTTAGTATGAGTAGGGCGTTAGTATGAGTAGGATGTTAGTATGAGTAGGGCGTTAGTATGAGTAGAACATTAGTATGAGTAGGGCGTTAGTATGAGTAGGGCGTTAGTATGAGTAGAACGTTTAGTATGAGTAGGACGTTAGTATGAGTAGGACGTTAGTATGAGTAGAACGTTAGCATGAGTAGGTTGTTAGTAAGAGTAGGATGTTAGTATGAGTAGGACGTTAGTATGAGTAGGACGTTAGCATGAGTAGGTTGTTAGTAAGAGTAGGATGTTAGTATGAGTAGGACGTTAGTATGAGTAGAACGTTAGTATGAGTAGAACGTTAGCATGAGTAGGACGTTAGTATGAGTAGGATGTTAGTATGAGTAGGATGTTAGTATGAGTAGGGCGTTAGTATGAGTAGGATGTTAGTATGAGTAGGATGTTAGTATGAGTAGGACGTTAGTATGAGTAGGGCGTTAGTATGAGTAGAACGTTAGCATGAGTAGGACGTTAGTATGAGTAGGATGTTAGTATGAGTAGGATGTTAGTATGAGTAGGACGTTAGCATGAGTAGGACGTTAGTATGAGTAGGACGTTAGTATGAGTAGGATGTTAGTATGAGTAGGACGTTAGTATGAGTAGAACGTTAGTATGAGTAGGACGTTAGTATGAGTAGGGCATTAGTATGAGTAGGATGTTAGTATGAGTAGGACGTTAGTATGAGTAGGGCGTTAGTATGAGTAGGACGTTAGTATGAGTAGGACGTTAGTATGAGTAGAACGTTAGTATGAGTAGGACGTTAGTATGAGTAGGGCGTTAGTATGAGTAGGATGTTAGTATGAGTAGGACGTTAGTATGAGTAGGACGTTAGTATGAGTAGGGCGTTAGTATGAGTAGGACGTTAGTATGAGTAGGACGTTAGTATGAGTAGGGCGTTAGTATGAGTAGGATGTTAGTATGAGTAGGACGTTAGTATGAGTAGGACGTTAGTATGAGTAGGGCGTTAGTATGAGTAGGGCGTTAGTATGAGTAGAACGTTTAGTATGAGTAGGACGTTAGTATGAGTAGGGTGTTAGTATGAGTAGGACGTTAGTATATATGAGTAGGACGTTAGTATGAGTAGGACGTTAGTATGAGTAGGACGTTAGTATGAGTAGGACGTTAGTATGAGTAGGGCGTTAGCATGAGTAGGACGTTAGTATGAGTAGGACGTTAGTATGAGTAGGACGTTAGTATGAGTAGGACGTTAGCATGAGTAGGTTGTTAGTAAGAGTAGGATGTTAGTATGAGTAGGACGTTAGTATGAGTAGAACGTTAGTATGAGTAGAACGTTAGCATGAGTAGGACGTTAGTATGAGTAGGATGTTAGTATGAGTAGGATGTTAGTATGAGTAGGACGTTAGCATGAGTAGGACGTTAGTATGAGTAGGGCGTTAGTGTGAGTAGGACGTTAGTATGAGTAGGACGTTAGTATGAGTAGGATGTTAGTATGAGTAGGACGTTAGTATGAGTAGGGCTTTTAGTATGAATAGGACGTTAGTATGAGTAGGGCGTTAGTATGAGTAGGACGTTAGTATGAGTAGGGCGTTAGTATGAGTAGGGCGTTAGCATGAGTAGGACGTTAGTATGAGTAGGACGTTAGTATGAGTAGGACGTTAGTATGAGTAGGGCGTTAGTATGAGTAGGATGTTAGTATGAGTAGGACGTTAGTATGAGTAGGACGTTAGTATGAGTAGGGCGTTAGTATGAGTAGGGCGTTAGTATGAGTAGAACGTTTAGTATGAGTAGGACGTTAGTATGAGTAGGGTGTTAGTATGAGTAGGACGTTAGTATATATGAGTAGGACGTTAGTATGAGTAGGACGTTAGTATGAGTAGGACGTTAGTATGAGTAGGGCGTTAGCATGAGTAGGA
>CASHTC010000150.1:40000-45000 GCA_949357725.1 Hyperoplus immaculatus
AATAATTTTAAAAAATATTTTAAAAAATATATATTAAAGCTGGGGTGGAGGATTTGGGGAGAAAATGGCAGTTGGGATAGAAATTCGAATCCAAATACCTCAACCGCTCCACTTGTTCTCTTTGGTCCCTCCCCTATGGTCCCTCCCTGACACGCTCTACACCAACAAAGTCGTGCCAAAGTGAACGGACAGTCCCAACAGCCAATAAGAACAGAGAATCGGAGCCTCGCTCTGATTGGTCAAAGTGTGCAGCTCATGTTAACTTTGACCAATCAGAAATCATGTACCCCAGCTTTAAATGAAACCCGCTGCAAATTCTCCAACACATAAAATACTTCTCAAATAGCCATGAAAGGTATGAGACGGTCCCTGAGCTCTGCAAACTCCTTCTCTGTTCGTATAGCGTGAGTTATGGCACAATAAAGCTAGTTGCTATTTTAGACTAATTGTTGCAAACGGGCGCTAAGAGATTGAGATAAACTTTTGGCTGCCTGTGTGCGGTGTCTCGCAGCTGGCCTGTTGAATGGCGTCCAAAATCTACTGCCAAAAACTGGAATAAATTACAGCCATTTGTTTCTATGGCAACAGCATGAAAAAACTGGCCCATTTCACCTCATGTAGTATATCTCACTCAACTGCCCACAAATGTACAGGTCTTAAAAATGTGTTTTTTTGGGATGTTTTTGAGAAGAAAATGTCTCATAAATCAGACGGTGAACAACATATGAACAAATCCTTCTGTAATAACCTTCGGAATAGTGCTGAGAATGATTATGGAAAGTTTAGTTGATGTAAGTAGTTTAGAAGTTGAGATTTTTGGTTCAGAGTGTTGAAAAAGAAAAAATAATTTTGAGATAATGTCCGTTAAAGATGGTTGTATAGGAGAAATATACAGACGCAAACAGACAAGGTTTAGTCAAATAAACACCTGAATGTACATGTTGGACCTTTGATTTATACTAGTATGAAAGAAGACATGTTATGGAAGATAAATAGACAGAAAATCTCAACATTTTACAATTCTTAAAATAAACAATGGTGTGTTTGCCTGCAGTGTCTCGCCTTTTCTGTTCTGTGTGTGTGTGTGTGTGTGTGTGTGTGTGTGTGTGTGTGTGTATGTGTGTGTGTGTGTGTGTGTGTGTGTGTGTGTGTGTGTGGCGAGTTACACCGATTGAAAACGATGTCATCATCCTCTCGCCTTTAGCCTTTAAAAATACATTTATTTTTGAACATAAATCACAGTTGTTGAGCCTGTGCCTCAGTGCCCCAAGAGTCCATAAAAACTAGATAAATAAATAAATAAATAAAATAAAATAAATAAAATAAAATAAAATAAAATAAAATAAAATAAAATAAAATAAAATAAAATAAAATAAAATAAAATAAAATAAATATTGTTTTATTCTACCAAAAGTGCCATCAAGAAAAACTAGATAAATAAATAGAATAAAAAATTTAATATTTTAACAAAAGAGAGAAAATCTGTTAATTCTACATTCAGTATATAGACATTTTTTGTGTAGACCTAATTTATTATTTATTGATGATATATGTGTATATAATTTTCTTCTTTCTTTCCTTTTTTACACATACCTGTAGGTTGGGTGATAGGTGTGTATATATTTGATTTGATTCGATTTATTTCAGACATATCAGTGATACAAAACAAAATGAAAAGAATGGAAACACAACAAACAAAAATGATGTTTTCACAAAAATAAAGAAAGAAAGAAAGAAAGAAAGAAAGAAAGAAAGAAAGAAAGAAAGAAAGAAAGAAAGAAAAGAAAGAAAGAAAGAAAGAAAAGAAAAGAAATGATCTGTATTGCTGAGATATGCCTGAAAAGGAGCAGGAAGAAGTATACACTTATTTAATCCTACCCCTTTTCCATAGTAAAAAAATAAAAAATAAAAATATTTATTAAATTAAAAATATTAAAATATTCATTATATTCGCTATATCCGTTTGTGCATGTAAGACATACATGTGCAAGTGTTGGAAGTGTATGCAAATCTGTAGTTATAAATGTAAATTGTACAAACACACCTTTTGTAAATATTGAAATATCAAGTAAAAATTCATCAAAAAATGCAATGAAAATAGTGTTGAGGACGCTGTCTAAAAACAGTACAGTATTTCTTAATTGTGAAAACTATGTGCTTTCATGTATGCGTGTATGTTTGTCAAGTTGCAGACGGTATACGTGTTTTTAATTATGTTGTATATGTATGTAAAGATATACATATTAATTGTACACACTATTTGAATCTGAAACATGGGCTAAAAAAAAAGGGGGAAAAAAAATTATTAATTTAAAGCTAAAACCTACCGTTACTCTACTGTCTGTGTGCGTATGATGTATATAAATGTGCTACAAATTGTGTGCTTTCATGTATGCGTGTATGTTTGTATGGTTATGTGTGTTATGTCATATTTGTCTTGTAAATAAAATATACATAAAATAATACAATAAATAAACTTGCAGTAACTCCGCTCATATGTTGTGTATGTATGTATAGCTATTAATGTTAATTATACACACTATTTGAATCCCACAAGATATAAAAATCAAAAAACTATCATTAAATAAACAGATAGAGAGAGAGATAGAGAGAGAGAGAGAGAGAGAGAGAGAGAGAGAGAGAGAGAGAGAGAGAGAGAGAGAGAGAGAGAGAGGAGAGAGAGAGAGAGAGAGAGAGAGAGAGAGATGAGAGAGAGAGAGAGAGAGAGAGAGAGAGATAGATAGATAGATAGATAGATAGATAGATAGATAGATAGATAGATAGATAGATAGATAGATAGATAGATAGATAGATAGATAGATAGATAGATAGATAGATAGATAGATAGATAGATAGATAGATAGATAGATAGATAGATAGATAGATAGATAGATACATACACACAGAGACCCACACACACACACACACACTAAATAAACTCACGGTAACTCCGCTGTCTGTCTGCGTCTCTCTGTATGTGAAGTTGCACACGGCCCAGGCCAGGTAGTAGGTCGACATGCGCGGCGTTCGGGCGAAGCGATTGGTCAGCCAGCCGTCCTCATCGGCCAATGAGCTGCTGCCTTCTTCTACGGGCATGTTGGACAGAGAGGTGAACTGGGCGTCATGGCGGAGTGTCACAGTGAACGTGGCCTTGTACACCGGCTCGTCGAAACACGGAAAAGCCTTCCGCGCGTGGGTCGGACTGAACTGGGTCACTGCCAGGTAACTGTGAGGGGAGAGAAAAAGAGAGAAATTAAGAGTGTTTAGTCAAATAGAGTAGGAGTTTTTGACTTTCAATTTTATTTCATTGCTGTGTAAACTGCCAGGTACAGTCCCCTACAAAAGTACTGGAACATTGAGGCCAAGATACAGATGTTAAAGGTGCAGTGTGTAATATGACATCATCAAGAAAGTTCTACAAAGTTCTAGAATGCAACGCTCCCTGGGTAACCCCACCCCTTTTGAATAATAACAGAAGCTACAGTGGCCTTCAAGGACAAGAACAATTCTAAATTTTAAACAATGCACCTGATGACATTCCAACTATGACACTTTCAAGATGGCGGCACTAGGCCTTGGTCCAAAATATGCCGAAATATGGACATATACGAGACCCTTTCTAAGGGAAAAAATAATAATTCAAAAGATTTCTTTCAGCTATTATGCACTAAATTAAATGTACTTATGGATATTATAATTACTTTCTACAAAATCTGCTAGGAAATAAAACCCAAAATTCTACACACTGCAGGTTTAATACCCGGAAATCAAAGCTGAAATGTTGATCTGTTGTCTCATATTCATCTTTTGGTGTCAAACCCAAATGCTTCCAGTCTACAGCAAAAATAAAGGAATTGGCCTCACTGTTCCAATACTACTGCAGGGGACAGTAACTGGTTAAAAAGACATACATTGACTGGGTTATTTTCAACGTAATATCAAACCTGCAGTGTGTAGAATTTTGGGTTTTATTTCCTAGCAGATTTTGTAGAAAGTAATTATAATATCCATAAGTACATTTAATTTAGTGCATAATAGCTGAAAGAAATGTTTTGAATTATTATTTTTTCCCTTAGAAAGGGTCTCATATATGTCCATATTTCGGCATATTTTGGACCAAGGCCTAGTGCCGCCATCTTGAAAGTGTCATAGTTGGAATGTCATCAGGTGCATTGTTTAAAATTTAGAATTGTTCTTGTCCTTGAAGGCCACTGTAGCTTCTGTTATTATTCAAAAGGGGTGGGGTTACCCAGGGAGCGTTGCATTCTAGAACTTTGTAGAACTTTCTTGATGATGTCATATTACACACTGCACCTTTAAGACACTTTTTATTGTTCCACTGTTTGTGTATCTGAAGATTAAGTTTGTTACTGCTGAATAATAAGAAGAATTTTTTGTCTTTTTTTTATTATTATTTTCATTAACTTTTTAATTTTCAATTATGAAATTTAGCAAAAAAAAAAGTCTTCCGCGCTAGCCTGGCTCCGCCCGCCCGCCCGCCTACTTCCTGGCTCCGCCCGCCCGCCCGCCTACTTCCTGGCTCCGCCCGCCCGCCTACTTCCTGGCTCCGCCCGCCCGCCCGCCTACTTCCTGGCTCCGCCCGCCCGCCTACTTCCTGGCTCCGCCCGCCCGCCCGCCTACTTCCTGGCTCCGCCCGCCCGCCCGCCTACTTCCTGGCTCCGCCCGCCCGCCCGCCTACTTCCTGGCTCCGCCCGCCCGCCCGCCTACTTCCGGCCAAATTTCATTTTCCCTTCAGTAGTCAGTCTGGGTGTACAGTGCATTTCCCAGTTTTCTCCGGAGAATCTACAATCGTCCAATCAGCGAACAGAGCGAGTGGCTGAGAACGATGACGTCGAAGTCGCGCTCCAGTTTCAGTTGAATGCTGCGTTCCTTTATACTCGGAAGAAGGAGATTTCCGACTTGGCAGTTCCGAGTTCCGACCTGTCTGTGTTCCAGTGCATCTGCTCGCGAAAGTATGGACGCCTACAACCTTTCTCGTC
>CASHTC010000151.1:5000-40000 GCA_949357725.1 Hyperoplus immaculatus
TTCCACATTCCACATTCAGATTCCACATTCAGATTCCAACTTTTTACATAGGGTTTTTAGAAAACTTCACCACAGACCATTACCAGACCACTCAAAATGGCCTGGAACGTGCTCCTAGACACTTTCTGTGGGAAGTATTTTTGACTCCACACTTAGTCAAATTTTCACACAATTTCACTTGTACTCATTTGGCCATAACTTCTGATAGGAAGGTCATAAAGACCTACTTTCAACGGATTTGGAATCAGGAAGAGCCCCTCTTTCAACAGACATATTATGGGCCAAAACACTACTGCGCATGCGCAGACCAAATCGGCCATAACTCGGGATAGAAACAACATAGAACCAAAATTTCAACGGATTCTGATCCGTCCCCACGCCTAGTATCTTGGTTAAAAATCTTGTGCAGTTGCCCCTCCCCTACCAGACGTTATTCCCAAAAAACCTGTTTTTACATGTTAAAAAAAGTTACTCGGAAATGGCTAAAAATTGGTGAGCATGTAGTCCTGGCCAAGGGCTACAACAGGCACTGCTTGGAATTGTGTTGCCCCTCTGCGTTGGGGAGTTACAGAGCTTCAAACTTTTCAAATCGCGATTGCAGTACCCACAATCGCCACCAGGGGGACGAAACTTTTTCGGCCAATGCGCCTGGTCCCAAGGTATCCGAGGATGGTCTCGGTATGAGGTTGCCCCTCTGCGTTCAAAATTTACGTCCAAAAAACCACTTTTGAAAAGTGGGCAGATTGCTCTTAACCTAACCCTAACCCTAACCCTAACCCTAACCCTAACCCTAACCCTAACCCTAACCCTAACCCTAACCCTAACCCTAACCCTAACCCTAACCCCTAACCCTAACACACTGGAAGAGACAGGAGACTGGCTTTGGAATGAGAGTCTAAAAAAACATTTATTTTGATTTATCAAAAGCACAGTCATGCATTGATATGTATTATCTCCGCAAAGCCACAAGAGGGCAGCATTGGCCCATATTGGAACTTTTTTTTTTGGACTCAGCACTTAGAAAGATGTTTCGCTTATAACTCCAGAACCGTAGGTCCTAGAGACTTGAAACCAAGTTATGTCCGACATAATTCGGGCACGCTGAACACACTGGAGTTGTCCCCGAGTCTCTACGACCTTCCGTTCAGGAGATACAGAACTTTTAAACATAAAAACACTGGAAACTCACAGAAGGAAAGCTCCTAGAGCCTCGGGGGTAGCACCATTGGAAAGCCCATCCCAAAATTAGTCTAGTAGGCCACTTTAAATGTCAACTTTACCTTTTCAAGGAGAGTTATTTGACGATGCCCCTTATCCTAGCCCAGCTTCCACATTCAGATTCCACATTCCACATTCAGCTTCCACATTCAGATTCCACATTCCACATTCAGATTCCACATTCAGATTCCACATTCCACATTCAGATTCCACATTCAGATTCCACATTCAGATTCCACATTCCACATTCAGATTCCACATTCAGATTCCACATTCCACATTCAGATTCCACATTCAGATTCCAACTTTTTACATAGGGTTTTTAGAAAACTTCACTACAGACCATTACCAGACCACTCGAAATGGCCTGAAACGTGCTCATAGACACTTCCTGGGGGAACTTTTTTTTTTTGGACTCAACACTTAGAGATATTTTCAATGACGCCCATTCATTCCCATTGGGCCGACGTTTTCGCTTATAACTCCAGAACCGTAGGTCCTAGAGACTTGAAACCAAGTTCTGTCCGACATAATTCGGCCACGCTGAACACACTGGAGTTGTCCCCGAGTCTCTACGACCTTCCGTTCAGGAGATACAGAACTTTTAAACATAAAAACACTCATAACTCGGAAACCAAAGCTCCTAGAGCCTCGGGGGTAGCACCATTGGAAAGCCCATCCCAAAATTAGTCTAGTAGGCCACTTTAAATGTCAACTTTACCTTTTCAAGGAGAGTTATTTGACGATGGCCCTTTGGGCCATCCTGGTTAAAACCCCCTTATCCTAACCCTAACCCTAACCCTAACCCTAACCCTAACCCTAACCCTAACCCTAACCCTAACCCTAACCCTAACCCTAACCCTAACCCTAACCCTAACCCTAACCCTAACCCTAACCCTAACCCTAACCCTAACCCTAACCCTAACCCTAACCCTAACCCTAACCCTAACCCTAACCCTAACCCTAACCCTAACCCTAACCCTAACCCTAACCCTAACCCTAACCCTAACCCTAACCCTAACCCTAACCCTAACCCTAACCCTAACCCTAACCCTAACCCTAACCCTAACCCTAACCCTAACCCTAACCCTAACCCTAACCCTAACCCTAACCCTAACCCTAACCCTAACCCTAACCCTAACCCTAACCCTAACCCTAACCCTAACCCTAACCCTAACCCTAACCCTAACCCTAACCCTAACCCTAACCCTAACCCTAACCCTAACCCTAACCCTAACCCTAACCCTAACCCTAACCCTAACCCTAACCCTAACCCTAACCCTAACCCTAACCCTAACCCTAACCCTAACCCTAACCCTAACCCTAACCCTAACCCTAACCCTAACCCTAACCCTAACCCTAACCCTAACCCTAACCCTAACCCTAACCCTAACCCTAACCCTAACCCTAACCCTAACCCTAACCCTAACCCTAACCCTAACCCTAACCCTAACCCTAACCCTAACCCTAACCCTAACCCTAACCCTAACCCTAACCCTAACCCTAACCCTAACCCTAACCCTAACCCTAACCCTAACCCCTAACCCTAACACACTGGAAGAGACAGGAGACTGGCTTTGGAATGAGAGTCTAAAAAAACATTTATTTTGATTTATCAAAAGCACAGTCATGCATTGATATGTATTATCTCCGCAAAGCCACAAGAGGGCAGCATTGGCCCATATTGGAACTTTTTTTTTTGGACTCAGCACTTAGAAAGATGTTTCGCTTATAACTCCAGAACCGTAGGTCCTAGAGACTTGAAACCAAGTTATGTCCGACATAATTCGGGCACGCTGAACACACTGGAGTTGTCCCCGAGTCTCTACGACCTTCCGTTCAGGAGATACAGAACTTTTAAACATAAAAACACTGGAAACTCACAGAAGGAAAGCTCCTAGAGCCTCGGGGGTAGCACCATTGGAAAGCCCATCCCAAAATTAGTCTAGTAGGCCACTTTAAATGTCAACTTTACCTTTTCAAGGAGAGTTATTTGACGATGCCCCTTATCCTAGCCCAGCTTCCACATTCAGATTCCACATTCCACATTCAGCTTCCACATTCAGATTCCACATTCCACATTCAGATTCCACATTCAGATTCCACATTCCACATTCAGATTCCACATTCAGATTCCACATTCAGATTCCACATTCCACATTCAGATTCCACATTCAGATTCCACATTCCACATTCAGATTCCACATTCAGATTCCAACTTTTTACATAGGGTTTTTAGAAAACTTCACTACAGACCATTACCAGACCACTCGAAATGGCCTGAAACGTGCTCATAGACACTTCCTGGGGGAACTTTTTTTTTTTGGACTCAACACTTAGAGATATTTTCAATGACGCCCATTCATTCCCATTGGGCCGACGTTTTCGCTTATAACTCCAGAACCGTAGGTCCTAGAGACTTGAAACCAAGTTCTGTCCGACATAATTCGGCCACGCTGAACACACTGGAGTTGTCCCCGAGTCTCTACGACCTTCCGTTCAGGAGATACAGAACTTTTAAACATAAAAACACTCATAACTCGGAAACCAAAGCTCCTAGAGCCTCGGGGGTAGCACCATTGGAAAGCCCATCCCAAAATTAGTCTAGTAGGCCACTTTAAATGTCAACTTTACCTTTTCAAGGAGAGTTATTTGACGATGGCCCTTTGGGCCATCCTGGTTAAAACCCCCTTATCCTAGCCCAGCTTCCACATTCAGATTCCACATTCCACATTCAGCTTCCACATTCAGATTCCACATTCAGATTCCACATTCCACATTCAGATTCCACATTCAGATTCCACATTCCGATTCCACATTCAGATTCCACATTCAGATTCCACATTCCACATTCAGATTCCACATTCAGATTCCACATTCCACATTCAGATTCCACATTCAGATTCCAACTTTTTACATAGGGTTTTTAGAAAACTTCACTACAGACCATTACCAGACCACTCGAAATGGCCTGAAACGTGCTCATAGACACTTCCTGGGGGAACTTTTTTTTTTTGGACTCAACACTTAGAGATATTTTCAATGACGCCCATTCATTCCCATTGGGCCGACGTTTTCGCTTATAACTCCAGAACCGTAGGTCCTAGAGACTTGAAACCAAGTTCTGTCCGACATAATTCGGCCACGCTGAACACACTGGAGTTGTCCCCGAGTCTCTACGACCTTCCGTTCAGGAGATACAGAACTTTTAAACATAAAAACACTCATAACTCGGAAACCAAAGCTCCTAGAGCCTCGGGGGTAGCACCATTGGAAAGCCCATCCCAAAATTAGTCTAGTAGGCCACTTTAAATGTCAACTTTACCTTTTCAAGGAGAGTTATTTGACGATGGCCCTTTGGGCCATCCTGGTTAAAACCCCCTTATCCTAACCCTAACCCTAACCCTAACCCTAACCCTAACCCTAACCCTAACCCCTAACCCTAACCCTAACCCTAACCCTAACCCTAACCCTAACCCTAACCCTAACCCTAACCCTAACCCTAACCCTAACCCTAACCCTAACCCTAACCCTAACCCTAACCCTAACCCTAACCCTAACCCTAACCCTAACCCTAACCCTAACCCTAACCCTAACCCTAACCCTAACCCTAACCCTAACCCTAACCCTAACCCTAACCCTAACCCTAACCCTAACCCTAACCCTAACCCTAACCCTAACCCTAACCCTAACCCTAACCCCTAACCCTAACACACTGGAAGAGACAGGAGACTGGCTTTGGAATGAGAGTCTAAAAAAACATTTATTTTGATTTATCAAAAGCACAGTCATGCATTGATATGTATTATCTCCGCAAAGCCACAAGAGGGCAGCATTGGCCCATATTGGAACTTTTTTTTTTGGACTCAGCACTTAGAAAGATGTTTCGCTTATAACTCCAGAACCGTAGGTCCTAGAGACTTGAAACCAAGTTATGTCCGACATAATTCGGGCACGCTGAACACACTGGAGTTGTCCCCGAGTCTCTACGACCTTCCGTTCAGGAGATACAGAACTTTTAAACATAAAAACACTGGAAACTCACAGAAGGAAAGCTCCTAGAGCCTCGGGGGTAGCACCATTGGAAAGCCCATCCCAAAATTAGTCTAGTAGGCCACTTTAAATGTCAACTTTACCTTTTCAAGGAGAGTTATTTGACGATGGCCCTTATCCTAGCCCAGCTTCCACATTCAGATTCCACATTCCACATTCAGCTTCCACATTCAGATTCCACATTCCACATTCAGATTCCACATTCAGATTCCACATTCAGATTCCACATTCCACATTCAGATTCCACATTCAGATTCCACATTCAGATTCCACATTCCACATTCAGATTCCACATTCAGATTCCACATTCCACATTCAGATTCCACATTCAGATTCCAACTTTTTACATAGGGTTTTTAGAAAACTTCACTACAGACCATTACCAGACCACTCGAAATGGCCTGAAACGTGCTCATAGACACTTCCTGGGGGAACTTTTTTTTTTTGGACTCAACACTTAGAGATATTTTCAATGACGCCCATTCATTCCCATTGGGCCGACGTTTTCGCTTATAACTCCAGAACCGTAGGTCCTAGAGACTTGAAACCAAGTTCTGTCCAACATAATTCGGGCACGCTGAACACACTGGAGTTGTCCCCGAGTCTCTACGACCTTCCGTTCAGGAGATACAGAACTTTTAAACATAAAAACACTCATAACTCGGAAACCAAAGCTCCTAGAGCCTCGGGGGTAGCACCATTGGAAAGCCCATCCCAAAATTAGTCTAGTAGGCCACTTTAAATGTCAACTTTACCTTTTCAAGGAGAGTTATTTGACGATGGCCCTTTGGGCCATCCTGGTTAAAACCCCCTTATCCTAACCCTAACCCTAACCCTAACCCTAACCCTAACCCCTAACCCTAACCCTAACCCTAACCCTAACCCTAACCCTAACCCTAACCCTAACCCTAACCCTAACCCTAACCCTAACCCTAACCCTAACCCTAACCCTAACCCTAACCCTAACCCTAAGCCCATCCCAAAATTAGTCTAGTAGGCCACTTTAAATGTCAACTTTACCTTTTCAAGGAGAGTTATTTGACGATGGCCCTTTGGGCCATCCTGGTTAAAACCCCCTTATCCTAACCCTAACCCTAACCCTAACCCTAACCCTAACCCTAACCCTAACCCTAACCCTAACCCTAACCCTAACCCTAACCCTAACCCTAACCCTAACCCTTCAAGGAGAGTTATTTGACGATGGCCCTTTGGGCCATCCTGGTTAAAACCCCCTTATCCTAGTCATGCACTGATATGTATTATCTCCGCAAAGCCACAAGAGGGCAGCATTGGCCCATATTGGAACTTTTTTTTTTGGACTCAGCACTTAGAAAGATGTTTCGCTTATAACTCCAGAACCGTAGGTCCTAGAGACTTGAAACCAAGTTCTGTCCGACATAATTCGGGCACGCTGAACACACTGGAGTTGTCCCCGAGTCTCTACGACCTTCCGTTCAGGAGATACAGAACTTTTAAACATAAAAACACTGGAAACTCACAGAAGGAAAGCTCCTAGAGCCTCGGGGGTAGCACCATTGGAAAGCCCATCCCAAAATTAGTCTAGTAGGCCACTTTAAATGTCAACTTTACCTTTTCAAGGAGAGTTATTTGACGATGGCCCTTATCCTAGCCCAGCTTCCACATTCAGATTCCACATTCCACATTCAGCTTCCACATTCAGATTCCACATTCCACATTCAGATTCCACATTCAGATTCCACATTCAGATTCCACATTCCACATTCAGATTCCACATTCAGATTCCACATTCAGATTCCACATTCCACATTCAGATTCCACATTCAGATTCCACATTCCACATTCAGATTCCACATTCAGATTCCAACTTTTTACATAGGGTTTTTAGAAAACTTCACCACAGACCATTACCAGACCACTCAAAATGGCCTGGAACGTGCTCCTAGACACTTTCTGTGGGAAGTATTTTTGACTCCACACTTAGTCAAATTTTCACACAATTTCACTTGTACTCATTTGGCCATAACTTCTGATAGGAAGGTCATAAAGACCTACTTTCAACGGATTTGGAATCAGGAAGAGCCCCTCTTTCAACAGACATATTATGGGCCAAAACACTACTGCGCATGCGCAGACCAAATCGGCCATAACTCGGGATAGAAACAACATAGAACCAAAATTTCAACGGATTCTGATCCGTCCCCACGCCTAGTATCTTGGTTAAAAATCTTGTGCAGTTGCCCCTCCCCTACCAGACGTTATTCCCAAAAAACCTGTTTTTACATGTTAAAAAAAGTTACTCGGAAATGGCTAAAAATTGGTGAGCATGTAGTCCTGGCCAAGGGCTACAACAGGCACTGCTTGGAATTGTGTTGCCCCTCTGCGTTGGGGAGTTACAGAGCTTCAAACTTTTCAAATCGCGATTGCAGTACCCACAATCGCCACCAGGGGGACGAAACTTTTTCGGCCAATGCGCCTGGTCCCAAGGTATCCGAGGATGGTCTCGGTATGAGGTTGCCCCTCTGCGTTCAAAATTTACGTCCAAAAAACCACTTTTGAAAAGTGGGCAGATTGCTCTTAACCTAACCCTAACCCTAACCCTAACCCTAACCCTAACCCTAACCCTAACCCTAACCCTAACCCTAACCCTAACCCTAACCCTAACCCTAACCCTAACCCTAACCCTAACCCTAACCCTAACCCTAACCCTAACCCTAACCCTAACCCTAACCCTAACCCTAACCCTAACCCTAACCCTAACCCTAACCCTAACCCTAACCCTAACCCTAACCCTAACCCTAACCCTAACCCTAACCCCTAACCCTAACACACTGGAAGAGACAGGAGACTGGCTTTGGAATGAGAGTCTAAAAAAACATTTATTTTGATTTATCAAAAGCACAGTCATGCATTGATATGTATTATCTCCGCAAAGCCACAAGAGGGCAGCATTGGCCCATATTGGAACTTTTTTTTTTGGACTCAGCACTTAGAAAGATGTTTCGCTTATAACTCCAGAACCGTAGGTCCTAGAGACTTGAAACCAAGTTATGTCCGACATAATTCGGGCACGCTGAACACACTGGAGTTGTCCCCGAGTCTCTACGACCTTCCGTTCAGGAGATACAGAACTTTTAAACATAAAAACACTGGAAACTCACAGAAGGAAAGCTCCTAGAGCCTCGGGGGTAGCACCATTGGAAAGCCCATCCCAAAATTAGTCTAGTAGGCCACTTTAAATGTCAACTTTACCTTTTCAAGGAGAGTTATTTGACGATGCCCCTTATCCTAGCCCAGCTTCCACATTCAGATTCCACATTCCACATTCAGCTTCCACATTCAGATTCCACATTCCACATTCAGATTCCACATTCAGATTCCACATTCCACATTCAGATTCCACATTCAGATTCCACATTCAGATTCCACATTCCACATTCAGATTCCACATTCAGATTCCACATTCCACATTCAGATTCCACATTCAGATTCCAACTTTTTACATAGGGTTTTTAGAAAACTTCACTACAGACCATTACCAGACCACTCGAAATGGCCTGAAACGTGCTCATAGACACTTCCTGGGGGAACTTTTTTTTTTTGGACTCAACACTTAGAGATATTTTCAATGACGCCCATTCATTCCCATTGGGCCGACGTTTTCGCTTATAACTCCAGAACCGTAGGTCCTAGAGACTTGAAACCAAGTTCTGTCCGACATAATTCGGCCACGCTGAACACACTGGAGTTGTCCCCGAGTCTCTACGACCTTCCGTTCAGGAGATACAGAACTTTTAAACATAAAAACACTCATAACTCGGAAACCAAAGCTCCTAGAGCCTCGGGGGTAGCACCATTGGAAAGCCCATCCCAAAATTAGTCTAGTAGGCCACTTTAAATGTCAACTTTACCTTTTCAAGGAGAGTTATTTGACGATGGCCCTTTGGGCCATCCTGGTTAAAACCCCCTTATCCTAACCCTAACCCTAACCCTAACCCTAACCCTAACCCTAACCCTAACCCTAACCCTAACCCTAACCCTAACCCTAACCCTAACCCTAACCCTAACCCTAACCCTAACCCTAACCCTAACCCTAACCCTAACCCTAACCCTAACCCTAACCCTAACCCTAACCCTAACCCTAACCCTAACCCTAACCCTAACCCTAACCCTAACCCTAACCCTAACCCTAACCCTAACCCTAACCCTAACCCTAACCCTAACCCTAACCCTAACCCTAACCCTAACCCTAACCCTAACCCTAACCCTAACCCTAACCCTAACCCTAACCCTAACCCTAACCCTAACCCTAACCCTAACCCTAACCCTAACCCTAACCCTAACCCTAACCCTAACCCTAACCCTAACCCTAACCCTAACCCTAACCCTAACCCTAACCCTAACCCTAACCCTAACCCTAACCCTAACCCTAACCCTAACCCTAACCCTAACCCTAACCCTAACCCTAACCCTAACCCTAACCCTAACCCTAACCCTAACCCTAACCCTAACCCTAACCCTAACCCTAACCCTAACCCTAACCCTAACCCTAACCCTAACCCTAACCCTAACCCTAACCCTAACCCTAACCCTAACCCTAACCCTAACCCTAACCCTAACCCTAACCCTAACCCTAACCCTAACCCCTAACCCTAACACACTGGAAGAGACAGGAGACTGGCTTTGGAATGAGAGTCTAAAAAAACATTTATTTTGATTTATCAAAAGCACAGTCATGCATTGATATGTATTATCTCCGCAAAGCCACAAGAGGGCAGCATTGGCCCATATTGGAACTTTTTTTTTTGGACTCAGCACTTAGAAAGATGTTTCGCTTATAACTCCAGAACCGTAGGTCCTAGAGACTTGAAACCAAGTTATGTCCGACATAATTCGGGCACGCTGAACACACTGGAGTTGTCCCCGAGTCTCTACGACCTTCCGTTCAGGAGATACAGAACTTTTAAACATAAAAACACTGGAAACTCACAGAAGGAAAGCTCCTAGAGCCTCGGGGGTAGCACCATTGGAAAGCCCATCCCAAAATTAGTCTAGTAGGCCACTTTAAATGTCAACTTTACCTTTTCAAGGAGAGTTATTTGACGATGCCCCTTATCCTAGCCCAGCTTCCACATTCAGATTCCACATTCCACATTCAGCTTCCACATTCAGATTCCACATTCCACATTCAGATTCCACATTCAGATTCCACATTCCACATTCAGATTCCACATTCAGATTCCACATTCAGATTCCACATTCCACATTCAGATTCCACATTCAGATTCCACATTCCACATTCAGATTCCACATTCAGATTCCAACTTTTTACATAGGGTTTTTAGAAAACTTCACTACAGACCATTACCAGACCACTCGAAATGGCCTGAAACGTGCTCATAGACACTTCCTGGGGGAACTTTTTTTTTTTGGACTCAACACTTAGAGATATTTTCAATGACGCCCATTCATTCCCATTGGGCCGACGTTTTCGCTTATAACTCCAGAACCGTAGGTCCTAGAGACTTGAAACCAAGTTCTGTCCGACATAATTCGGCCACGCTGAACACACTGGAGTTGTCCCCGAGTCTCTACGACCTTCCGTTCAGGAGATACAGAACTTTTAAACATAAAAACACTCATAACTCGGAAACCAAAGCTCCTAGAGCCTCGGGGGTAGCACCATTGGAAAGCCCATCCCAAAATTAGTCTAGTAGGCCACTTTAAATGTCAACTTTACCTTTTCAAGGAGAGTTATTTGACGATGGCCCTTTGGGCCATCCTGGTTAAAACCCCCTTATCCTAGCCCAGCTTCCACATTCAGATTCCACATTCCACATTCAGCTTCCACATTCAGATTCCACATTCAGATTCCACATTCCACATTCAGATTCCACATTCAGATTCCACATTCCGATTCCACATTCAGATTCCACATTCAGATTCCACATTCCACATTCAGATTCCACATTCAGATTCCACATTCCACATTCAGATTCCACATTCAGATTCCAACTTTTTACATAGGGTTTTTAGAAAACTTCACTACAGACCATTACCAGACCACTCGAAATGGCCTGAAACGTGCTCATAGACACTTCCTGGGGGAACTTTTTTTTTTTGGACTCAACACTTAGAGATATTTTCAATGACGCCCATTCATTCCCATTGGGCCGACGTTTTCGCTTATAACTCCAGAACCGTAGGTCCTAGAGACTTGAAACCAAGTTCTGTCCGACATAATTCGGCCACGCTGAACACACTGGAGTTGTCCCCGAGTCTCTACGACCTTCCGTTCAGGAGATACAGAACTTTTAAACATAAAAACACTCATAACTCGGAAACCAAAGCTCCTAGAGCCTCGGGGGTAGCACCATTGGAAAGCCCATCCCAAAATTAGTCTAGTAGGCCACTTTAAATGTCAACTTTACCTTTTCAAGGAGAGTTATTTGACGATGGCCCTTTGGGCCATTAAAACCCCCTTATCCTAACCCTAACCCTAACCCTAACCCTAACCCTAACCCTAACCCTAACCCCTAACCCTAACCCTAACCCTAACCCTAACCCTAACCCTAACCCTAACCCTAACCCTAACCCTAACCCTAACCCTAACCCTAACCCTAACCCTAACCCTAACCCTAACCCTAACCCTAACCCTAACCCTAACCCTAACCCTAACCCTAACCCTAACCCTAACCCTAACCCTAACCCTAACCCTAACCCTAACCCTAACCCTAACCCTAACCCTAACCCTAACCCTAACCCTAACCCTAACCCTAACCCCTAACCCTAACACACTGGAAGAGACAGGAGACTGGCTTTGGAATGAGAGTCTAAAAAAACATTTATTTTGATTTATCAAAAGCACAGTCATGCATTGATATGTATTATCTCCGCAAAGCCACAAGAGGGCAGCATTGGCCCATATTGGAACTTTTTTTTTTGGACTCAGCACTTAGAAAGATGTTTCGCTTATAACTCCAGAACCGTAGGTCCTAGAGACTTGAAACCAAGTTATGTCCGACATAATTCGGGCACGCTGAACACACTGGAGTTGTCCCCGAGTCTCTACGACCTTCCGTTCAGGAGATACAGAACTTTTAAACATAAAAACACTGGAAACTCACAGAAGGAAAGCTCCTAGAGCCTCGGGGGTAGCACCATTGGAAAGCCCATCCCAAAATTAGTCTAGTAGGCCACTTTAAATGTCAACTTTACCTTTTCAAGGAGAGTTATTTGACGATGCCCCTTATCCTAGCCCAGCTTCCACATTCAGATTCCACATTCCACATTCAGCTTCCACATTCAGATTCCACATTCCACATTCAGATTCCACATTCAGATTCCACATTCCACATTCAGATTCCACATTCAGATTCCACATTCAGATTCCACATTCCACATTCAGATTCCACATTCAGATTCCACATTCCACATTCAGATTCCACATTCAGATTCCAACTTTTTACATAGGGTTTTTAGAAAACTTCACTACAGACCATTACCAGACCACTCGAAATGGCCTGAAACGTGCTCATAGACACTTCCTGGGGGAACTTTTTTTTTTTGGACTCAACACTTAGAGATATTTTCAATGACGCCCATTCATTCCCATTGGGCCGACGTTTTCGCTTATAACTCCAGAACCGTAGGTCCTAGAGACTTGAAACCAAGTTCTGTCCGACATAATTCGGCCACGCTGAACACACTGGAGTTGTCCCCGAGTCTCTACGACCTTCCGTTCAGGAGATACAGAACTTTTAAACATAAAAACACTCATAACTCGGAAACCAAAGCTCCTAGAGCCTCGGGGGTAGCACCATTGGAAAGCCCATCCCAAAATTAGTCTAGTAGGCCACTTTAAATGTCAACTTTACCTTTTCAAGGAGAGTTATTTGACGATGGCCCTTTGGGCCATCCTGGTTAAAACCCCCTTATCCTAACCCTAACCCTAACCCTAACCCTAACCCTAACCCTAACCCTAACCCTAACCCTAACCCTAACCCTAACCCTAACCCTAACCCTAACCCTAACCCTAACCCTAACCCTAACCCTAACCCTAACCCTAACCCTAACCCTAACCCTAACCCTAACCCTAACCCTAACCCTAACCCTAACCCTAACCCTAACCCTAACCCTAACCCTAACCCTAACCCTAACCCTAACCCTAACCCTAACCCTAACCCTAACCCTAACCCTAACCCTAACCCTAACCCTAACCCTAACCCTAACCCTAACCCTAACCCCTAACCCTAACACACTGGAAGAGACAGGAGACTGGCTTTGGAATGAGAGTCTAAAAAAACATTTATTTTGATTTATCAAAAGCACAGTCATGCATTGATATGTATTATCTCCGCAAAGCCACAAGAGGGCAGCATTGGCCCATATTGGAACTTTTTTTTTTGGACTCAGCACTTAGAAAGATGTTTCGCTTATAACTCCAGAACCGTAGGTCCTAGAGACTTGAAACCAAGTTATGTCCGACATAATTCGGGCACGCTGAACACACTGGAGTTGTCCCCGAGTCTCTACGACCTTCCGTTCAGGAGATACAGAACTTTTAAACATAAAAACACTGGAAACTCACAGAAGGAAAGCTCCTAGAGCCTCGGGGGTAGCACCATTGGAAAGCCCATCCCAAAATTAGTCTAGTAGGCCACTTTAAATGTCAACTTTACCTTTTCAAGGAGAGTTATTTGACGATGCCCCTTATCCTAGCCCAGCTTCCACATTCAGATTCCACATTCCACATTCAGCTTCCACATTCAGATTCCACATTCCACATTCAGATTCCACATTCAGATTCCACATTCCACATTCAGATTCCACATTCAGATTCCACATTCAGATTCCACATTCCACATTCAGATTCCACATTCAGATTCCACATTCCACATTCAGATTCCACATTCAGATTCCAACTTTTTACATAGGGTTTTTAGAAAACTTCACTACAGACCATTACCAGACCACTCGAAATGGCCTGAAACGTGCTCATAGACACTTCCTGGGGGAACTTTTTTTTTTTGGACTCAACACTTAGAGATATTTTCAATGACGCCCATTCATTCCCATTGGGCCGACGTTTTCGCTTATAACTCCAGAACCGTAGGTCCTAGAGACTTGAAACCAAGTTCTGTCCGACATAATTCGGCCACGCTGAACACACTGGAGTTGTCCCCGAGTCTCTACGACCTTCCGTTCAGGAGATACAGAACTTTTAAACATAAAAACACTCATAACTCGGAAACCAAAGCTCCTAGAGCCTCGGGGGTAGCACCATTGGAAAGCCCATCCCAAAATTAGTCTAGTAGGCCACTTTAAATGTCAACTTTACCTTTTCAAGGAGAGTTATTTGACGATGGCCCTTTGGGCCATCCTGGTTAAAACCCCCTTATCCTAGCCCAGCTTCCACATTCAGATTCCACATTCCACATTCAGCTTCCACATTCAGATTCCACATTCAGATTCCACATTCCACATTCAGATTCCACATTCAGATTCCACATTCCGATTCCACATTCAGATTCCACATTCAGATTCCACATTCCACATTCAGATTCCACATTCAGATTCCACATTCCACATTCAGATTCCACATTCAGATTCCAACTTTTTACATAGGGTTTTTAGAAAACTTCACTACAGACCATTACCAGACCACTCGAAATGGCCTGAAACGTGCTCATAGACACTTCCTGGGGGAACTTTTTTTTTTTGGACTCAACACTTAGAGATATTTTCAATGACGCCCATTCATTCCCATTGGGCCGACGTTTTCGCTTATAACTCCAGAACCGTAGGTCCTAGAGACTTGAAACCAAGTTCTGTCCGACATAATTCGGCCACGCTGAACACACTGGAGTTGTCCCCGAGTCTCTACGACCTTCCGTTCAGGAGATACAGAACTTTTAAACATAAAAACACTCATAACTCGGAAACCAAAGCTCCTAGAGCCTCGGGGGTAGCACCATTGGAAAGCCCATCCCAAAATTAGTCTAGTAGGCCACTTTAAATGTCAACTTTACCTTTTCAAGGAGAGTTATTTGACGATGGCCCTTTGGGCCATCCTGGTTAAAACCCCCTTATCCTAACCCTAACCCTAACCCTAACCCTAACCCTAACCCTAACCCTAACCCCTAACCCTAACCCTAACCCTAACCCTAACCCTAACCCTAACCCTAACCCTAACCCTAACCCTAACCCTAACCCTAACCCTAACCCTAACCCTAACCCTAACCCTAACCCTAACCCTAACCCTAACCCTAACCCTAACCCTAACCCTAACCCTAACCCTAACCCTAACCCTAACCCTAACCCTAACCCTAACCCTAACCCTAACCCTAACCCTAACCCTAACCCTAACCCTAACCCTAACCCTAACCCCTAACCCTAACACACTGGAAGAGACAGGAGACTGGCTTTGGAATGAGAGTCTAAAAAAACATTTATTTTGATTTATCAAAAGCACAGTCATGCATTGATATGTATTATCTCCGCAAAGCCACAAGAGGGCAGCATTGGCCCATATTGGAACTTTTTTTTTTGGACTCAGCACTTAGAAAGATGTTTCGCTTATAACTCCAGAACCGTAGGTCCTAGAGACTTGAAACCAAGTTATGTCCGACATAATTCGGGCACGCTGAACACACTGGAGTTGTCCCCGAGTCTCTACGACCTTCCGTTCAGGAGATACAGAACTTTTAAACATAAAAACACTGGAAACTCACAGAAGGAAAGCTCCTAGAGCCTCGGGGGTAGCACCATTGGAAAGCCCATCCCAAAATTAGTCTAGTAGGCCACTTTAAATGTCAACTTTACCTTTTCAAGGAGAGTTATTTGACGATGCCCCTTATCCTAGCCCAGCTTCCACATTCAGATTCCACATTCCACATTCAGCTTCCACATTCAGATTCCACATTCCACATTCAGATTCCACATTCAGATTCCACATTCCACATTCAGATTCCACATTCAGATTCCACATTCAGATTCCACATTCCACATTCAGATTCCACATTCAGATTCCACATTCCACATTCAGATTCCACATTCAGATTCCAACTTTTTACATAGGGTTTTTAGAAAACTTCACTACAGACCATTACCAGACCACTCGAAATGGCCTGAAACGTGCTCATAGACACTTCCTGGGGGAACTTTTTTTTTTGGACTCAACACTTAGAGATATTTTCAATGACGCCCATTCATTCCCATTGGGCCGACGTTTTCGCTTATAACTCCAGAACCGTAGGTCCTAGAGACTTGAAACCAAGTTCTGTCCGACATAATTCGGCCACGCTGAACACACTGGAGTTGTCCCCGAGTCTCTACGACCTTCCGTTCAGGAGATACAGAACTTTTAAACATAAAAACACTCATAACTCGGAAACCAAAGCTCCTAGAGCCTCGGGGGTAGCACCATTGGAAAGCCCATCCCAAAATTAGTCTAGTAGGCCACTTTAAATGTCAACTTTACCTTTTCAAGGAGAGTTATTTGACGATGGCCCTTTGGGCCATCCTGGTTAAAACCCCCTTATCCTAGCCCAGCTTCCACATTCAGATTCCACATTCCACATTCAGCTTCCACATTCAGATTCCACATTCAGATTCCACATTCCACATTCAGATTCCACATTCAGATTCCACATTCCGATTCCACATTCAGATTCCACATTCAGATTCCACATTCCACATTCAGATTCCACATTCAGATTCCACATTCCACATTCAGATTCCACATTCAGATTCCAACTTTTTACATAGGGTTTTTAGAAAACTTCACTACAGACCATTACCAGACCACTCGAAATGGCCTGAAACGTGCTCATAGACACTTCCTGGGGGAACTTTTTTTTTTTGGACTCAACACTTAGAGATATTTTCAATGACGCCCATTCATTCCCATTGGGCCGACGTTTTCGCTTATAACTCCAGAACCGTAGGTCCTAGAGACTTGAAACCAAGTTCTGTCCGACATAATTCGGCCACGCTGAACACACTGGAGTTGTCCCCGAGTCTCTACGACCTTCCGTTCAGGAGATACAGAACTTTTAAACATAAAAACACTCATAACTCGGAAACCAAAGCTCCTAGAGCCTCGGGGGTAGCACCATTGGAAAGCCCATCCCAAAATTAGTCTAGTAGGCCACTTTAAATGTCAACTTTACCTTTTCAAGGAGAGTTATTTGACGATGGCCCTTTGGGCCATCCTGGTTAAAACCCCCTTATCCTAACCCTAACCCTAACCCTAACCCTAACCCTAACCCTAACCCTAACCCTAACCCTAACCCTAACCCTAACCCTAACCCTAACCCTAACCCTAACCCTAACCCTAACCCTAACCCTAACCCTAACCCTAACCCTAACCCTAACCCTAACCCTAACCCTAACCCTAACCCTAACCCTAACCCTAACCCTAACCCTAACCCTAACCCTAACCCTAACCCTAACCCTAACCCTAACCCTAACCCTAACCCTAACCCTAACCCTAACCCTAACCCTAACCCTAACCCTAACCCTAACCCTAACCCTAACCCTAACCCTAACCCTAACCCTAACCCTAACCCTAACCCTAACCCTAACCCTAACCCTAACCCTAACCCTAACCCTAACCCTAACCCTAACCCTAACCCTAACCCTAACCCTAACCCTAACCCTAACCCTAACCCCTAACCCTAACACACTGGAAGAGACAGGAGACTGGCTTTGGAATGAGAGTCTAAAAAAACATTTATTTTGATTTATCAAAAGCACAGTCATGCATTGATATGTATTATCTCCGCAAAGCCACAAGAGGGCAGCATTGGCCCATATTGGAACTTTTTTTTTTGGACTCAGCACTTAGAAAGATGTTTCGCTTATAACTCCAGAACCGTAGGTCCTAGAGACTTGAAACCAAGTTATGTCCGACATAATTCGGGCACGCTGAACACACTGGAGTTGTCCCCGAGTCTCTACGACCTTCCGTTCAGGAGATACAGAACTTTTAAACATAAAAACACTGGAAACTCACAGAAGGAAAGCTCCTAGAGCCTCGGGGGTAGCACCATTGGAAAGCCCATCCCAAAATTAGTCTAGTAGGCCACTTTAAATGTCAACTTTACCTTTTCAAGGAGAGTTATTTGACGATGCCCCTTATCCTAGCCCAGCTTCCACATTCAGATTCCACATTCCACATTCAGCTTCCACATTCAGATTCCACATTCCACATTCAGATTCCACATTCAGATTCCACATTCCACATTCAGATTCCACATTCAGATTCCACATTCAGATTCCACATTCCACATTCAGATTCCACATTCAGATTCCACATTCCACATTCAGATTCCACATTCAGATTCCAACTTTTTACATAGGGTTTTTAGAAAACTTCACTACAGACCATTACCAGACCACTCGAAATGGCCTGAAACGTGCTCATAGACACTTCCTGGGGGAACTTTTTTTTTTTGGACTCAACACTTAGAGATATTTTCAATGACGCCCATTCATTCCCATTGGGCCGACGTTTTCGCTTATAACTCCAGAACCGTAGGTCCTAGAGACTTGAAACCAAGTTCTGTCCGACATAATTCGGCCACGCTGAACACACTGGAGTTGTCCCCGAGTCTCTACGACCTTCCGTTCAGGAGATACAGAACTTTTAAACATAAAAACACTCATAACTCGGAAACCAAAGCTCCTAGAGCCTCGGGGGTAGCACCATTGGAAAGCCCATCCCAAAATTAGTCTAGTAGGCCACTTTAAATGTCAACTTTACCTTTTCAAGGAGAGTTATTTGACGATGGCCCTTTGGGCCATCCTGGTTAAAACCCCCTTATCCTAACCCTAACCCTAACCCTAACCCTAACCCTAACCCTAACCCTAACCCTAACCCTAACCCTAACCCTAACCCTAACCCTAACCCTAACCCTAACCCTAACCCTAACCCTAACCCTAACCCTAACCCTAACCCTAACCCTAACCCTAACCCTAACCCTAACCCTAACCCTAACCCTAACCCTAACCCTAACCCTAACCCTAACCCTAACCCTAACCCTAACCCTAACCCTAACCCTAACCCTAACCCTAACCCTAACCCCTAACCCTAACACACTGGAAGAGACAGGAGACTGGCTTTGGAATGAGAGTCTAAAAAAACATTTATTTTGATTTATCAAAAGCACAGTCATGCATTGATATGTATTATCTCCGCAAAGCCACAAGAGGGCAGCATTGGCCCATATTGGAACTTTTTTTTTTGGACTCAGCACTTAGAAAGATGTTTCGCTTATAACTCCAGAACCGTAGGTCCTAGAGACTTGAAACCAAGTTATGTCCGACATAATTCGGGCACGCTGAACACACTGGAGTTGTCCCCGAGTCTCTACGACCTTCCGTTCAGGAGATACAGAACTTTTAAACATAAAAACACTGGAAACTCACAGAAGGAAAGCTCCTAGAGCCTCGGGGGTAGCACCATTGGAAAGCCCATCCCAAAATTAGTCTAGTAGGCCACTTTAAATGTCAACTTTACCTTTTCAAGGAGAGTTATTTGACGATGCCCCTTATCCTAGCCCAGCTTCCACATTCAGATTCCACATTCCACATTCAGCTTCCACATTCAGATTCCACATTCCACATTCAGATTCCACATTCAGATTCCACATTCCACATTCAGATTCCACATTCAGATTCCACATTCAGATTCCACATTCCACATTCAGATTCCACATTCAGATTCCACATTCCACATTCAGATTCCACATTCAGATTCCAACTTTTTACATAGGGTTTTTAGAAAACTTCACTACAGACCATTACCAGACCACTCGAAATGGCCTGAAACGTGCTCATAGACACTTCCTGGGGGAACTTTTTTTTTTTGGACTCAACACTTAGAGATATTTTCAATGACGCCCATTCATTCCCATTGGGCCGACGTTTTCGCTTATAACTCCAGAACCGTAGGTCCTAGAGACTTGAAACCAAGTTCTGTCCGACATAATTCGGCCACGCTGAACACACTGGAGTTGTCCCCGAGTCTCTACGACCTTCCGTTCAGGAGATACAGAACTTTTAAACATAAAAACACTCATAACTCGGAAACCAAAGCTCCTAGAGCCTCGGGGGTAGCACCATTGGAAAGCCCATCCCAAAATTAGTCTAGTAGGCCACTTTAAATGTCAACTTTACCTTTTCAAGGAGAGTTATTTGACGATGGCCCTTTGGGCCATCCTGGTTAAAACCCCCTTATCCTAGCCCAGCTTCCACATTCAGATTCCACATTCCACATTCAGCTTCCACATTCAGATTCCACATTCAGATTCCACATTCCACATTCAGATTCCACATTCAGATTCCACATTCCGATTCCACATTCAGATTCCACATTCAGATTCCACATTCCACATTCAGATTCCACATTCAGATTCCACATTCCACATTCAGATTCCACATTCAGATTCCAACTTTTTACATAGGGTTTTTAGAAAACTTCACTACAGACCATTACCAGACCACTCGAAATGGCCTGAAACGTGCTCATAGACACTTCCTGGGGGAACTTTTTTTTTTTGGACTCAACACTTAGAGATATTTTCAATGACGCCCATTCATTCCCATTGGGCCGACGTTTTCGCTTATAACTCCAGAACCGTAGGTCCTAGAGACTTGAAACCAAGTTCTGTCCGACATAATTCGGCCACGCTGAACACACTGGAGTTGTCCCCGAGTCTCTACGACCTTCCGTTCAGGAGATACAGAACTTTTAAACATAAAAACACTCATAACTCGGAAACCAAAGCTCCTAGAGCCTCGGGGGTAGCACCATTGGAAAGCCCATCCCAAAATTAGTCTAGTAGGCCACTTTAAATGTCAACTTTACCTTTTCAAGGAGAGTTATTTGACGATGGCCCTTTGGGCCATCCTGGTTAAAACCCCCTTATCCTAACCCTAACCCTAACCCTAACCCTAACCCTAACCCTAACCCTAACCCCTAACCCTAACCCTAACCCTAACCCTAACCCTAACCCTAACCCTAACCCTAACCCTAACCCTAACCCTAACCCTAACCCTAACCCTAACCCTAACCCTAACCCTAACCCTAACCCTAACCCTAACCCTAACCCTAACCCTAACCCTAACCCTAACCCTAACCCTAACCCTAACCCTAACCCTAACCCTAACCCTAACCCTAACCCTAACCCCTAACCCTAACACACTGGAAGAGACAGGAGACTGGCTTTGGAATGAGAGTCTAAAAAAACATTTATTTTGATTTATCAAAAGCACAGTCATGCATTGATATGTATTATCTCCGCAAAGCCACAAGAGGGCAGCATTGGCCCATATTGGAACTTTTTTTTTTGGACTCAGCACTTAGAAAGATGTTTCGCTTATAACTCCAGAACCGTAGGTCCTAGAGACTTGAAACCAAGTTATGTCCGACATAATTCGGGCACGCTGAACACACTGGAGTTGTCCCCGAGTCTCTACGACCTTCCGTTCAGGAGATACAGAACTTTTAAACATAAAAACACTGGAAACTCACAGAAGGAAAGCTCCTAGAGCCTCGGGGGTAGCACCATTGGAAAGCCCATCCCAAAATTAGTCTAGTAGGCCACTTTAAATGTCAACTTTACCTTTTCAAGGAGAGTTATTTGACGATGCCCCTTATCCTAGCCCAGCTTCCACATTCAGATTCCACATTCCACATTCAGCTTCCACATTCAGATTCCACATTCCACATTCAGATTCCACATTCAGATTCCACATTCCACATTCAGATTCCACATTCAGATTCCACATTCAGATTCCACATTCCACATTCAGATTCCACATTCAGATTCCACATTCCACATTCAGATTCCACATTCAGATTCCAACTTTTTACATAGGGTTTTTAGAAAACTTCACTACAGACCATTACCAGACCACTCGAAATGGCCTGAAACGTGCTCATAGACACTTCCTGGGGGAACTTTTTTTTTTTGGACTCAACACTTAGAGATATTTTCAATGACGCCCATTCATTCCCATTGGGCCGACGTTTTCGCTTATAACTCCAGAACCGTAGGTCCTAGAGACTTGAAACCAAGTTCTGTCCGACATAATTCGGCCACGCTGAACACACTGGAGTTGTCCCCGAGTCTCTACGACCTTCCGTTCAGGAGATACAGAACTTTTAAACATAAAAACACTCATAACTCGGAAACCAAAGCTCCTAGAGCCTCGGGGGTAGCACCATTGGAAAGCCCATCCCAAAATTAGTCTAGTAGGCCACTTTAAATGTCAACTTTACCTTTTCAAGGAGAGTTATTTGACGATGGCCCTTTGGGCCATCCTGGTTAAAACCCCCTTATCCTAGCCCAGCTTCCACATTCAGATTCCACATTCCACATTCAGCTTCCACATTCAGATTCCACATTCAGATTCCACATTCCACATTCAGATTCCACATTCAGATTCCACATTCCGATTCCACATTCAGATTCCACATTCAGATTCCACATTCCACATTCAGATTCCACATTCAGATTCCACATTCCACATTCAGATTCCACATTCAGATTCCAACTTTTTACATAGGGTTTTTAGAAAACTTCACTACAGACCATTACCAGACCACTCGAAATGGCCTGAAACGTGCTCATAGACACTTCCTGGGGGAACTTTTTTTTTTTGGACTCAACACTTAGAGATATTTTCAATGACGCCCATTCATTCCCATTGGGCCGACGTTTTCGCTTATAACTCCAGAACCGTAGGTCCTAGAGACTTGAAACCAAGTTCTGTCCGACATAATTCGGCCACGCTGAACACACTGGAGTTGTCCCCGAGTCTCTACGACCTTCCGTTCAGGAGATACAGAACTTTTAAACATAAAAACACTCATAACTCGGAAACCAAAGCTCCTAGAGCCTCGGGGGTAGCACCATTGGAAAGCCCATCCCAAAATTAGTCTAGTAGGCCACTTTAAATGTCAACTTTACCTTTTCAAGGAGAGTTATTTGACGATGGCCCTTTGGGCCATCCTGGTTAAAACCCCCTTATCCTAACCCTAACCCTAACCCTAACCCTAACCCTAACCCTAACCCTAACCCTAACCCTAACCCTAACCCTAACCCTGTCACATTCAACCATGAATGAGTTACCTATTTAGACGGGGCAGAGGAGTTGTAGTCCATTGTGAAGGCTTTGTTTTGTCCGTCTGTAAAACAGAAAAAAAATATTTATTGTCTATACAGACAGACAGATAGACAGACAGACAGACAGACAGACAGACAGACAGACAGACAGACAGACAGACAGAGGGAGAGACAGACAGACAGACAGACAGAGGGAGAGACAGACAGAGAGAGAGAGAGAGAGAGGGAGAGACAGACAGAGGGAGAGAGAGACAGACAGAGAGACACACACACACACACACACACACACACACACACAGGTCAGAAAATTAAATGCACATTCCTAATATATTAATATTGATAATAATAATGTGTGTTAGTGAGTGAGTGTGTATTAACCCTGTGTGTGTGTGTGTGTGTGTGTGTACTCACGCGTTGGGGGTGTAGACATACAGACAGACAGACAGACAGACAGACTGTTATAGATGCTTTTGCATGTGAATACGAATGTTTTTCATTGATTAAGACGTGTTGTTGATGACGTTGTAACACACTGGAAGAGACAGGAGACTGGCTTTGGAATGAGAGTCTAAAAAAACATTTATTTTGATTTATCAAAAGCACAGTCATGCATTGATATGTATTATCTCCGCAAAGCCACAAGAGGGCAGCATTGGCCCATATTGGAACTTTTTTTTTTGGACTCAGCACTTAGAAAGATGTTTCGCTTATAACTCCAGAACCGTAGGTCCTAGAGACTTGAAACCAAGTTATGTCCGACATAATTCGGGCACGCTGAACACACTGGAGTTGTCCCCGAGTCTCTACGACCTTCCGTTCAGGAGATACAGAACTTTTAAACATAAAAACACTCATAACTCGGAAACCAAAGCTCCTAGAGCCTCGGGGGTAGCACCATTGGAAAGCCCATCCCAAAATTAGTCTAGTAGGCCACTTTAAATGTCAACTTTACCTTTTCAAGGAGAGTTATTTGACGATGGCCCTTTGGGCCATCCTGGTTAAAACCCCCTTATCCTAACCCTAACCCTAACCCTAACCCTAACCCTAACCCTAACCCTAACCCTAACCCTAACCCTAACCCTAACAAATCGCTCTGGATAAATTCAAAGGATCGGAATACTTTTCAACATATAAATAATGAAAAACTCAAGACAAGAAATACAATACCCTGTTTAGGGCAATTTAAGTCAAGAAAACAAATCACGTGGGTAATATGGATAGAGAGCCGTCTGACAACGTGCGTCGGTCCGTGCATTGCCTTTGGCACCCCAGTTCAACTGCCCAGTCGTCGGACGAAGCAGGGGGTGTCATCGAGATAACTCAAACTACCTAACCCTAACCCTAACCCTAACCCTAACCCTAACCCTAACCCTAACCCTAACCCTAACCCCTAACCCTAACCCTAACCCTAACCCTAACCCTAACCCTAACCCTAACCCTAACCCCTGACCCTAACCCTTCCCTAACCCTAACCCTAACCCCTGACCCTAACCCTAACCCTTACCCTAACCCTAACCCTTCCCTAACCCTAACCCTTACCCTAACCCCTAACCCTAACCGTCGACCTTTACCTAAACCTAACCCTGTCGTCTCGATAACAACCCTACCTTTATCCTAACCCTAACCGTCGTCGTTTACCTAAACCTAACCCTGACGTCTCAATAACAACCCTACCATAACCTCTTATCCTAACCCTAGTCGCCGAACTTTGCCTAACCCTAACCACTCTGAAATAACAAACCCGCTAACGACCAATTCTATCCAATAAATGCTGACAGGATTCTACTTCAAAATTTATTCTCTCAAAGTTCCTACCGAAACCCTGTATGGGGAGATCAAAAACTAGGAATTTTAGAATACAATTTGCATAAAACCGGATACACCCCGTGATTTGATCACCACGGGGGGGGCCTCCCTCGGAGGAGAGTGTCTGGTGATAAATGGCCGAAACACTCTGTGATTCCGAGGTCCACTACTGATGAAATGTATCCCTAAATTTAGGATTTATCCACAAAATTAACTAGTTATTTAAACACGTTTATTCAAACCTAGAGTAAAAATACTCAAAAGACCTGAAATACAGAACCCTTTCTAGGGCAATCCTAAATCAAGTAACTAATCACTCTGGTTAAATTCAAAAAGGACCTGAAATACAGAACCCTTTCTAGGGCAATTCGAAATCTGAAATACAGAACCCTTTCTAGGGCAAAAGAAAAACCTAAGTCAAGTAACAAACCACTCGGAATAAATTCAAAAGACCGGAAATACATAACCCTTTTTAGGGCAATCCTAAGTCATGTAACGAATAACTCTTGATAAATTCTAAGACCTGAAATACAGAACCCTTTCTAGGGCAATCCTAAGTCCTGAAATACAGAACCCTTTTTAGGGCAATCCTAAATCATGTAACTAATAACTCTGGATAAATTCTAAGACCTGAAATACAGAACCCTTTTTAGGGCAATCCTAAGTCATGTAACTAATAACTCTGGATAAATTCTAAGACCTGTAATACAGAACCCTTTCTAGGGCAATCCTAAGTCCTGAAATACAGAACCCTTTTTAGGGCAATCCGAAGTCATGGAACTAATCACTCTAGATAAATTCAAAGGATCGGAATGCTTTTCAACATAGAAGTAATGAGAAACTCAAGACAAGAAATACAGAACCCTGTTTAGGGCAATTTAAGTCAAAAAAACAAATCACGTGGGTAATATGGAATGAGAAGCTGCTGACAAACGTGCGTCGGTCCGTGCATTGCCTTTGGCACCCCATTTCAACTGCCCAGTCGTCGGATGAAGCAGGGGGTGTCATCGAGATAACTTCAACTACCTAACCCTAACCCTAACCCTAACCCTCCCCTAACCCTAACCCCTAACCCTAACCCCTTACCCTTACCCATAGACGGATTATGAGATAATGGGCCCCTGGGCACAAACTCTTAAAGGGCCCCCCACTCGTCCCTTATCCAGTCAGGTACACTGACTTTTCCACACAGATACATACAATTAATGGAAAAAACATATTGAGGGAGTCAGTGTTTCCCACAGGATTTTGGGATACTGTGGGAGGGACCCTGTACCTTATTGTGGGGTCTGGGGGCATGCCCCCTCGGATTTGTTTTACCTTTTTAAAGTAAAATGCATCAAACTGGTGCACTTTGAGAGGAACTTTTAGAGGCTATATCAAATCCTGAGATGCAGAAGGAACATTATTTTTCATATTTGTCTTAAACAGGCAGTACTCTTTACTCTGCAACTGTAAAAACAGTACAGTAGATTGGTCTGCAGACCCATGTTCAATGATGGAGGGGCCGATTTCAAAAGATAAAGGGTGGATAGCTACTTTTTATGAACAATTTATAATTCACACATAGAAAGCTTATTTCTGTATGTGTGAGGGGGCCTTCAAGGCCATTCACACATACAGAATACTAGTTGAGGGGCCCATGATGATTTCTATATTGTTCAATTTTAATGAGTATCCTTATATTTAGGCTATTCCTTTTTGGACCCTGTTATTAACATGAGTGACTGAGCTCTTTGACTATGCAACATGAAAAGTTACTATCAGTATCTCTGGCTAAGGGCCCCCCTGAGCCCTTGGGCCCCTGGGCCTGTGCCCGGTGTGCCCGTGCAGTAATCCACCCCTGCCCTTACCCCTAACCCTAACCCTAACCCTTCCCTAACCCTAACCCCAACACCTAACCCTAACCCCTAACCCTTACCCTAACCCCTAACCCTAACCCTAACCCCTAACCCTAACCCCAACCCCTAACCCTAACCCCTTACCCTAACCCTAACCCTAACCCTTCCCTAACCCTAACCCTTCCCTAACCCTAACCCTAACCCCTAACCCTAACCCTTCCCTAACCCTTACCCTAACCCCTAACCCTAACCGTCGACCTTTACCTAAACATAACCCTGTCTTCTCGATAACAACCCTACCTTTATCCTAACCCTAACCGTCATCGTTTACCTAAACCTAACCCTGACGTCTCAATAACAACCCTACCATAACCTCTTATCCTAACCCTAATCGCCGAACTTTACCTAACCCTAACCACTCTGAAATAACAAACCCGCTAACGACCAATTCCATCCAATAAATGTTGACAGGATTTTACTTCAAAATTTATTTTCTCAAAGTTCCTACCAAAACCCTGTATGGGAAGATCAAAAACTAGGAATTTTAGAATACAATTGGCATAAAACCGGATACACCCCGTGATTTGATCACCACAGGGGGGGGCCTCCCTCGGAGGAGAGTGTCTGGTGATAAATGGCCGAAACACTCTGTGATTCCGAGGTCCACTACTGATGAAATGTATCCCTAAATTTAGGATTTATCCACAAAAATAACTAGTTATTTAAACACGTTTATTCAAGCTCAGAATAAAAATACTCAAAAGACCTGAAATATGGAACCCTTTCTAGGGCAATCCGAAGTCATGAAACTAATCACTCTGGTTAAATTCAAAAAGGACCTGAAATACAGAACCCTTTCTAGGGCAATTCGAAATCCTGAAATACAGAACCCTTTCTAGGGCAAAAGAAAAACCTAAGTCAAGTAACAAACCACTCTGAATAAATTCAAAAGACCGGAAATACATAACCCTTTTTAGGGCAATCCGAAGTCATCACGCTGATTAAATTCTAAAAAGAATTGAAATACAGAACCCTTTTTAGGGCAATTCGAAGTCCTGAAATACAGAACCCTTTCTAGGGCAAAAGAATAACCTAAGTCAAGTAACAAATCACTCTGGATAAATCCAAAAGACCTGAAATACAGAACCCTTTTTAGGGCAATCCGAAGTCATCACGCTGATTAAATTCTAAAAAGAATTGAAATACAGAACCCTTTTTAGGGCAATTCGAAGTCTTGAAATACAGAACCCTTTCTAGGGCAAAAGAATAACCTAAGTCAAGTAACAAATCACTCTGGATAAATCCAAAAGACCTGAAATACAGAACCCTTTTTAGGGCAATCCGAAGTCATGTAACTAAGCACTCTATATAAATACTAAAGACCAGAAAAAGAAGAAAAATCCAAGAACAAATCACTCTGGACAAATTCTAAAGACCTGAAAAACAGAACCCTTTTTAGGGCAATCCAAAGTCATATAACTAATTACTCTGGATAAATTCTAAGACCTGAAATACAGAACCCTTTTTAGGGCAAACCTAAGTCAGTAACAAATCACGTTGGGTAATATGGAATGAGTAGCTGCAGATAACGTGCGTTGGTCCGTGCATTACCTTTGTTCCAGTTCAACTGCCCAGTCGTTGGATGAGGTGGGGGGGGGGTCATCGAGATAGCTCAAACTACCTAACCCTAACCCTGCCCTTGCATACTAAACGTGTGCATACTAAACTCGTGCCCTTGCATACTAAATGTGTGCCCTTGCATACTAAAATTGTGCCCTTGCATACTAAACTTGTGCATACTAAACATGTGCATACTGAACTTGTGCCCTTGCATACTAAAATGTTGCACTTCCATATTAAATGTGTGCATACTAAACTTGTGCCCTTGCATACTAAAATGGTGCCCTTGCATACTAAATGTGTGCATACTAAAATGGTGCCCTTGCATACTAAACTTGTGTCCTTGCATACTAAAATGGTGCCCTTGCATACTAAATGTGTGCCATTGCATACTATACTTGTGCCCTTGCATACTAAAATGGTGCCCTTGCATACCAAACTTGTGCCCTTGCATACTAAAATGGTGCCCTTGCATACTTAACATGTGCATACTAAACTTGTGCCCTTGCATACTAAACTTGTGCCCTTGCATACTAAACTCGTGCCCTTGCATACTAAAATTGTGCCCTTGCATACTGAAATGGTGCCCTAGCATACTAAATGTATGCATACTAAACTAGTGCCCTTGCATACTATACTTGTGCCCTTGCATACTAAAGTGGTGACCTTGCATACTCAACGTGTGCCCTTGCATACTAAACGTGTGCCCTTGCATATTAAAATTGTGCCCTTGCATACTAAACTTGTGCATACTAAATGTGTGCCCTTGCATACTAAACTTGTGCATACTAAATGTGTGCCCTTGCATACTAAACTTGTGCCCTTGCATACTAAAATTGTGCCCTTGCATACTTAATGTGTACCCTTGTATTTTTACAACAAAAAAATGCCTTTTCAGCAAGTTTTTACCAAATGTAAGACTAGAATATGTTTGTAAACCAAACTGTGTGCCCTGCTGCTGTAAACAACAACAGTGAAACAGTAACTTTTCAGGAAGCTTTCTAACTTCAAACAGTGTTCCAGGGATCACATTTTCCTGTGAGGAAAGTTTGTTTATTCAGTTATGAGAATAAACCTTAGAAAATGTTTCACTTCTCTGACACACACAGTTACACACTGCAGCTTTAATATGTTTAAACCATGTTATTCATATAGTCACAAAGATCCAGTTTTTAAATATTTTTATTGTTTTACATTCATTCATTTCAACAGGAACAAAGTGTGTGAGGAATGATTGACAGCTCAGGAAGTCCCCTCTGCTGATTTTCAGAGTAAAAGTCTTGTGCCGTCAGTTCTTCCAGCAGATTTGCTGAAAGAGAAGAAGAGAAGGTGTGATGTCATCAGTGAGGTCATCAGTGAGGGCAGAGAGTTTTTTTTCAATAAAACTTTATTGAAAAACAATATATACAAATACAGACATTTGTATTAATGTCTCCGGCAATGTGTTATGCAGCAATAAAACACGAGTGGACACACACATACTACGTACTCGCACACTTAAATGCATACTTACATACTTGCACACATAAATGATATGCACATACTTACATAATTAAATGCATACGTACATACTTGCACACTTAAATGCATACTTAGATAGGGGAGAACGGGGTAATGTGTCATACGGGTTGGTTGTCACAATCGTTATATCTCGGAACCAGAAGGTGCTGTCTGTGAAATGTTGGTATGTAAATATCCAGAATTGGGATCAGAGGTCACCTACATAGTCTTCCTTTGAGTTAGACTGCTGAATTTGAGGTGAGACGACTGTTTGTGTTTTTCATGTCAAATTCAAAATATTTAGCTCCTCAGTATTTTTCTTCTAGGCTTTTACACAATGGGTTTATAACAAAACACTTGTTACCCTAAAAAAGTGTGAAGGGTAAACTATAGTTTAGATTGTGGTTAGCAAGCTAATTAGTTGTCAGATGGTTGTTGGCCTTGATGCTAGCAAGAAATTCAAGTTGGGGTTGGTCGTTACATTTTTGGGGGGGTTGGTTGTAACATGTTATCTCAAGGCTGCAGCCAGAAAAGGAACTCAATAATGAAATAAATTGTAAAGCTGTGTCCTCACTGACACCCCAGAGAAGGAAAGAATAGAGCAGGAAAAGGAAGCTAGCATGCAAAAGAAAAAAGGGCAACAAAATCAAAACAACCCAGTGCATCCCAAACTGGACAAGCTGCCAAGGCTACAGTAAGTTACGTAGGCCTATTTGTCAACTTGACAATGCAATTAAACTTTCAAATGTAGTTCTACTTGCTTGCCTTCTTTTTAAGATTATTCCCATTAAGATAACAGTGTGACAAACAACCCCATAGTGTTAGACAACCGACCCCTTGATGGGGTTGGTTGTCACAATGTGTAAGGGTGTCTTTGATGATTAATTTCTTCTTTATTACAATAAGATGGAAAACGTGAGGGGGTGCACATTTCAAGCCAACACCTTAAGCTTCACTTTAATGTAGGAATGACTATTGAAAGATGTTTAGGTGATAAGCAATTCTCACTAGAGTAAAAAGTGTGCCTACTTACCCCGTTCTCCCCTACTTGCACACTTGAATGCATACTTACATACTTGCACACTTAAATGCATTCTTACATACTTGCATACTTAAATAAAACATTTTAAGAGGCAAAAGTCAAAAGCATTGTTCATGTTATCGTTCATGTTATGTGACTTGTCTAATAAAATAATAAAATAAAACCAAGATGGTGGATTTATAAAGTCACAGAATGAAACTGAAAATATTGCTCCATTGTTTGAAGGTAAAACTTGCCAATAAGTAAATAAATGTTGTTTTTGTACACACACACACACACACACACCCACCCACCCAGACAGACAGACAGGCAGACTTGCATACTAGACTTGCATACTAGACATGTGCCCTTGCACACTAAATGTGTGCCCTTGCATACTAAACTAGTGCCCTTGCATACTAAATGTGTGCATACTAAACTCGTGCCCTTGCATACTAAATGTGTGCATACTAAACTCGTGCCCTTGCATACTAAATGTGTGCCCTTGCATATTAAACTCGTACATACTAAACTCGTGCCTTTGCATACTAAACTCGTGCCCTTGCATACTAAATGTGTGCCCTTGCATAGTAAACTCGTGCCCTTGCATACTCAAATTGTGTACCCTTTTTACAACAAAAAATGCCTTTTCAGCATGTTTGCACCAAACTGTGCTGCTGTAAACAACAACAGTGAAACAGTAACTTTTCAGGAAGCTTTCTAACTTCAAACAGTGTTCCAGGGATCACATTTTCCTGTGAGGAAAGTTTGTTTATTCAGTTATGAGAATAGACCTTTGAAAATGTTTCACTTGCACTGCACCTTTAATATGCCGTGTTTAAACCATGTTATTCATATAGTCACAAAGATCCAGTTTTTAGATACACACACACACACACACACACACCTACACACACACAAGCACACACCCACACACACACACTCTCACCGTGTCCTGGATCTTCCTCTCCTCCGTCGACCCTGCCTCCACTTTACTCCGGTAGCCTAGCAACAGCTGTCGGTCCTTCAAGTCCCGGTAAGTCTGACAGACAGACAGACACACGCACACACACACACACACACAGAGACAGACAGACACACAAAGAGACAGAGAGACAAACACACACACACACACACACACACACACACACACACACAGACACACACACACACACACACACAGAGACACACGCACAGAGACAGACAGACACACAAAGAGACAGAGAGACAAACACACACACACGCACACACACACACACACAGACAGACAGACACGCACAGAGACAGACAGACACACAAAGAGACAGACAGACAAACACACAGACAGACAGACAGACAGACAGACAGACAGACAGACACACACAGACAGACACACAAATACACACACATAATGTCAAAACACTATTTTAAAAGGTTTTGTACAAATAAAGTTGTAAACATTCTAAAGTCATTGTGATGATGTCACGGTGTGTCTCACGTTGATGACGATGTCGTGACACTTGTGTTTCTGAGCCAGAGAGATTCTGAGGTCCGCATCATCAACCAGCGCCACGTAGTCCTTTAACACCTGGACAGAGAAATATAGAAACCATATTATAATACTACTACTGAGAGAGAGAGAGAGAGAGAGAGAGAGAGACCTTTAATACTACTACTGCTGTAAAGAGAGAGGGAGAGAGGGACATTCAGGGTCGGACTGAGCCCAGGTACTCACCCATAATTTTTGGTTGTGATCGCGCCAACTAGTGGTGTAAAAAAAAAAATTAAAAATTAAAAAAAAACATATTTACTCAAAATGACCCAAAACGTGCTCCTAGACACTTTTTTCTTTGGACTCAGCACTTAGAGAAATTTTCAATGACGCCCATTCATTCCTATTGGGCGAACGTTTTCGCTTATAACTCCAGAACCGTAGGTCCTAGAGACTTGAAACCAACTTCCGTCAGACATAATTTGGGTACGCTGAACACACTGGAGTTGTCCCCGAGTCTCTTCGACCTTCCGTTCAGGAGATACAGAACTTTTAAACAAAAAAACACTCGAAACTCGGAAACCAAAGCTCGTAGCCTCGGGGGTAGCACCATTGGAAAGCCCATCCCAAAATTAGTCTAATAGGCATAAATGTCAACTTTACCTTTTCAATGAGAGTTATTTGACGATGGCCCCAGGGGCCATCCTGGTTAAAACCCTAACTCTAACCCCTAACCCCTGCGGTCCCAGTCTTAGTCCGCTGCTCTCAGCTTGTCGCTTCCATAACTGCTCTGGGCGCTGCTGCTCATTTTACTGCCACTGGTTCCGTCTTTATTTTGTCCGTTAATGGAATTTGACTTATTGCTCAATTGAATTTTGATGAAAAAGCAGCTTAATCTTACTGTGATGCTTAGCTAAAGCCTTTAGGCACTTACTTGGTTTGTTGAAGTTGATTGTAGTCTGTCCAGTAGGTTGTGTGTGAGTGTGTGCATGTGTTGGCTCTCAGCTCTAACATGCAGCTAAATAAATCTAATGAACTGAAAACTACAAATAAAATAAACTTGCGCTAATATCACGTGAACATTTATTGTGAAATCAAAAAGTATTGTTCTAAACTCTGTCAGTATCAAGTGTGTCAGGAAAAGACTGTGTGCTCTCTCAGCAGGAAAAGACTGTGAGCTCTCAGCATTCACTGCTTGTTTGCACACCTGCCTACAACTACTGACCTGATTACAAGGCGTTGCGTCACTACCACTGGTCACCACCAGATGGAGGCATTTCACATGTCCAACTAAATAAAGTATAATGGCTCCAACACGTATTGCACTTTTAATTTAAAAAATAAATTAATAACACAAACACATTTAATAATTGGATTCTTTAACAGAACATTTATTTTAAAGTTAACTCACACACACGGAGAGAGAGAGAGAGAGAGAGAATCTACAGAGGACACAGATCCGTCATGTTAAATCCCCGTTCAGACGGAGACACGTGAAATATAATCCTTTCGTGGAAGGTAAAAACATTCTGAAGGATATGTAAACTTCAGATAAGAAACACAGTTTGGAGGTTTAGGGTTAGCTAACCCTAGCTAACCCTAACCCTAGCTAACCCTAGCTAACCCTAACTAACCCTAGCTAACCCTAGCTAACCCTAACTAACCCTAGCTAACCCTAGCTAACCCTAACCCTAGCTAACCCTAACCCTGGGTCTGTAGTTGGAGAGTAACATAGGGTCCATTGGGTTTTCAGGGTTAGGGTTAGCTAACCCTAGCTAACCCTAACCCTGGGTCTGTAGTTGGAGAGTAACACAGGGTCCATTGGGTTTTCTGAGTGGGGCGAATAATGCATGTTTAAAATTCTGATGTTTTACACTTTGTTAAAATAATGAGGTAGAGTAGTTACCATGGATACTTTCTGGAATGTCATAAATAAACTTGAATAAATGATTTTGCTTAATTTTAATCATTTCATCATCATCATGTTGGAAACATTTAAAACAACTTTAACAATAATAATTCACTTAAAGCTGCAGTGTGTAGAATTTTTGTTTTTATTTCCTAGCAGATTTTGTAGAAAAGAATTATAATATCCATAAGTACGTTTAATTTAGTGCATAATAGCTGAATTATTTTTTAGAATTATTATTTTTTTCCTTAGAAAGGGTCTCATATTAAGTCCATATTTCTCCATACTTTGGACTAAGGCCTTGTCACTGCCATTTTGGAAGTGTCATAGTTGGAATGTCATCAGGTGCATTGTTTAAAATTTAAAATAGTTATTTTCCTTGAAGGCCACTGTAGCTTCTGTTATTATTCTAAAGGGTTGGGGTTACCCAGGGAGCGTTGCATTC
>CASHTC010000151.1:47500-52500 GCA_949357725.1 Hyperoplus immaculatus
GTGCAGCATTGTGTATGATTCTAAAGAATTAAGCGAACGTTAGCGTTCACTCGCTCACTCACTCACTCACTCACTCGCTCACTCGCTCACTCACTCACTCACTCACTCACTCACTCACTCACTCGCTCACTCACTCACTCGCTAACTCACTCACTCACTCACTCACTCACTCACTCACTCACTCGCTCACTCAGGCTGTGTTCGAAACGGCCTACTAACGTCCTACTCGTACTAAAAGCCCTACTGACGTCCTACTCATACTAAAAGCCCTACTAATGTCCTGCTCATACTAAAAGCCCTACTAACTTCCTACTCATACTAAAAGTCCTACTATCGTCCTCCTCATATAAATTTTGAGGATACTTTTCCTACTTAACCATCCCACAATGCATTGCGTATTTTCAAAGGACACAGAAGGTTTTTAAAAAGTGAATGTTTATTCTATATTTCAACGGTATGGATTTTGTATAACATTCTTCTGACATTAAGGTACTGATCATTGAGTAGACAGTATGTAGTATATACATGTTGAGTATGTAGGAGGGAGGACGTAAGTCGGCCGTTTCCAACACAGCCTGTCTCTCTCACTCACACACTGACTGACTGTCTGACTGACTGTCTGTCTGACTGACTGACTGACTGACTGACTGACTGACTGTCTGACTGACTGACTGACTGACTGACTGACTGACTGATTGACCGACTGACTGACTGACTGACTGTCTGACTGACTGACTGACTGACTGACTGACTGACTGTCTGACTGACTGACTGACTGACTGACTGACTGACTGTCTGACTGACTGACTGACTGACTGACTGACTGACTGACTGACTGACTGACTGTCTGTCTGACTGACTCAGTCACTCACTTTTTTTCATAATTAATTTTAACTGCTTTTTTATAAAAGATTCAAGATGTGTCAAAGTGGTTTCACACAGGAAACATGTTAACGAATTGTTTCAGTTAAATACGTGTTTAAAGTCTCAAGTGTGGGGGGGGCATCTACTGGTCTACTTGGGACATACTTTAACTTATTTATTTCATCCTAACATGGCTCCTTGAACTTGCCTCTTGCTTTAATGTCCGTCTCATCGCTGGTTGTTTTCAAATGGAGGCTCAGTAGATGTGAAGTCAGGATAGCATGCTGTTTCCAACACTAAAAATCTCGGCTGGATGTAGTAGACATCCGGGTATTTCTAACGACACTAAATCTACCACAAGAATCTGGACATCCTAAAGCTTGTTCTACCAAACTAAATAGTAGATAGTCTGGGGACTGGAACACAGCCCAGGTGTATCTGAAGAGGAGTTGATGAGCTGATGCCGGCCAGGTGTGAGCAGTTCAGGAGTGTGTGTGTGTGGGGGGGAAACACACACACAACAGTTTCTTATGAGTCTAGAGTTTGATTGTGTTCAGGGTCGGAGAGACGCCTAAGTACTAATGTTCTTCCACATTTTTTATTTTTATAATTTAACAACATATGTGCGTTGAAATGTTTCAGATGTTTTTGGGTGGCAGTAATAATGTGTGTGTGTGTGTGTGTGTGTGTGTGTGTGTGTGTGTGTGTGTGTGTGTGTGTGTGTGTGTGTGTGTGTGTGTGTGTGTCGGGGGGGGGGGGGGGGGTCAGGCTGTATTTAGCATCTGAAGCCTAATATTTGTGGGAACCAGCAGAGTCACTGAGCAGAGAGGGATGAGACGGTTATATAAGCAAGAGGAAAGATCAAGGAGCCATGTTAGGATGAAATAAATAAGTTAAAGTATGTCCCAGTTGTAGCAAACTGCATCCTAACTAGATTGTGTATATGGCCGGATGTAGTATGGAGGAGAGAGAGAGAGAGAGAGGAGAGAGAGAGATACAGAAGAGAGAGAGAGAGAGAGAGATACAGAGAGAGAGAGAGAGAGAGAGAGGGAGGAGCAGATTTGGAATGCAGGGAAAGATAGATTCCTGGAGACACATGGTCCAGCGGCTGATCAGAGCAGGAGCAGCTGAAAGAAAATCATGTAGTAACACAGGAATGAGGTGTGTGTGTGTGTGTGTGTGTGTGTGTGTGTGTGTGTGTGTGTGTGTCTGTGGGAATGAGCTTGGTCATCTTAGAGGCTGTAATTTTACACCTTAGAGTTAAACTGATGACTTGAAACAGCTGGTGCTGCCATGACAACGCAAGGGTTGGGTCAACCCCGGCAACTGTGTGTGTGTGTGTGTGTGTGTGTGTGTGTGTGTGTGTGTGTCTGTGTGTGTGTGTGTGTCTGTGTGTGTGTGTGTGTGTGTGTGTGTGTACTGGGGATGGGCATTTTTAGAAATTCCATTGATTGAATTTTGGGTTAACCTTCCTCCTGTGTTAACTTTCTGCTACCATCCATGGTGTTAGCGGGTCGGTTTCGACCCGAGTCTGAAATCAGCTGTAAAAAACACTAAAAACTATTGTCTATCATCCAATTTGTTTCTCATCTCTTGGTTACCTTGTTAGGCTTCCTTATCCATGAAAATATTGTTTTTAATATTTTTGGAGTAGGAGGCTGGGCCTTTCTTTGTCAGTATGCGCCTCAATTTCAATAAAATAAATGGTCAAATGAACCTCAAGAGAATCATATATATAAATATTTGGTTGTTGTGTTACCTGATCATTACTGAGGGATATGAGAACACATTTCTGAACTAAATTAGTTTTATTTAGTTTTTCATATTAATATTATTGACCTTTTTAACATCTACGGTGTTAGGCTAGCCTACTGGTCGATTACGACCCATCAATATTTATTTCAGAAAACAGCAAAAAAACTTTTATTTCAGCATTATACAAACACACAATGAAAACCAGAACAAGTCACAACACAAAGTATAGATGTGTAAGGTCAAATAAACAACAAACAATCAACAAATCAAACCAATCAAAATCAATAACTAGTTCCAAAACTAGTAAAAAAACTGAGTAAAAGTCTCTGTGTGCATATGTTTGGTGTGTGTTCAGATGTGTGACAAAAAGCAACACTTTCAGTGTTCTTTGCAGAGATATTTATTGCAGGTAAAGCACAATACGTTTATCTTTCTGTCCTTAGTGCTTCGGCAGACCTGACACCTCTTATTTATAGAATCAGGTGGCCATTTTACCAAAAACATGATCCAGAACTTGGCTCACTGTATATCTCCTCATTTTTTAATACTGCAAATAGGAGATGTGCGCTCTGCAAGTCACCAGCTCTATACTGAATTGACTTCACATGTCTGGATATGCCCGTCTGTTTGTTTCGCTGTTATGCAGGTATAAGGGCAAACAATGTCAAAATGAGAACCTCCCCAGAGCTCACATGATTGGGAGAGGAGCTGACTGTCATTGTGTTGGCTGACAGTGCACTTATGATTTCAGTTTTTGCTCTAGTTATTGTTTTTTACATCTTATTCTATAACCGGGTGGAAAACGACCCTAACAACGCCAGTGTCATCATTTCCACCAGAGCATTTTATAATTAAGTGAAACATGTTTTATTTATTTTTTTATTTTGTTGAAATAGAGGTTCCTGACAAAGTCAAGACATTTTGATGCAATAAACAAAATGTAAGTGGTTCTTTAAAACGGGTCGGTGGCGACCCTAACACGAGAGGAAGGTTAAAAGGGGCCTTTGACACAATCCAGAATCCAGAGTTTGTACCATCGACTGTTTATAAAGAGCCTGTCTGTCTGTGTTAGTAACCTGTCTGTCTGTTTATAAAGAGCCTGTCTGTCTGTGTTAGTAACCTGTCTGTCTGTCTGTGTTAGTAACCTGTCTGACTGTTTATAAAGAGGTTAATCAATTAAATTAATTCCAAGGCGTTTTAACTTCAACTAAGTATTCAAAGGTTTTTATTTTTCATAAATGAATCTGTCTGTCTGTCTGTCTGCCTGTCTGTCTGTCCTAACGAGCCTGTCTGTCCTAATGACCTATCTGCCAGTCTGTCTGTCCTAATGACCTGTCTGTCTGTCCTAATAGCCTGTCTGTCTCTCCTAGGGGCTCAGGATGCGATGGGCTCTCTGCTGCCCCCTGTTGGAGCCGACGTGTTCCGGCGCTTCACTCCGTCGTCACTGGAAACGATCGAGAGACGAGCCGTCGCCGAGGAGACAGAGAGACAGAGGAGGAAAGAGAGGGGCGTAGAGGTATATCTATATCTATATATCTATATCTATATTACCCTAAAGAAAGAAGGGAGGAGGAGGGTTAGGAGGCTGAGAGACAGAGAGACAGAGGAGGAAAGAGAGGGGCGTAGAGGTATATCTATATATCTATATCTATATATATATATATATCTATATCTATATCTATATCTATATCTATTTCTATATCTATATCTATATCTATATCTATATCTATATCTATATCTATATCTATCTATATCTATATCTATATCTATATCTATCTATATCTATATCTATATCTATATCTATATCTATATCTATATCTATATCTATATCTATATCTATCTATATAACCATCAGGAGGGTTAGGAGGCAGAGAGACAGAGGAGGAAAGAGAGGGGCGTAGAGGTATCTATATATCTATATCTATACATAACCATCAGGAGTGTTAGCATGGGAACATGGGAAAGGATTCCTTTTCTTATGCTGGAGCTACACTTTGGAATAGGTTACACTCAAGTTAGCCAGGAATGTAGGCAGTTTTAAAAAGGCCCTGAAACAATGGCTTAGACGCCATAATTAGGCTTGTCTTAGTGGTGATCATTGTTATGTGTGTGATGTTTATGTTGTGTACATTGTGTGTATGTTGATGTATGATTTGCTGCTGCTCGCCCTCTTCTCCTGCCCAATAGGGACCACAATGGAAATCAGCCTTCTGGCTTTTGTGTGTCTATCCCTCTCTGGCTATTTTATGTATTTTAATGTGCGACAGAGTGCTGAGTGCTGTTCATGTTTTTATATCAAACTGGTCAAATAAAATCATTCATTCATTCATTCATCATCATCATCTTCAACCACTTATCCGAAATCGGGTGGCGGGGGCAGC
>CASHTC010000151.1:57500-62500 GCA_949357725.1 Hyperoplus immaculatus
TCAACAACCCAGGTGAGATGCATGCTGGGAGTCTGAGTTCATACGCTGTTTAACTATTCATTGAAGAATCCACAAGGAACTTTTAAATATTTCTGAAACAGTCTCATTTTTCCTCTGATGATCATAAATTACATGTAACAGCAAACCAGACCATCAGTGCAAAGAATGCTATTTTTATATAGTTTTTCTTAATGCCTTTGTCATGGGTATACGCTCACCCAGGAACAACAGCTGGCATAGTAAAAACACTTCTGCTTTAGTCTAAAGGGGGGCGCTAGAATTAACAAAAACTGAAAGTTCCTCAGAGCACCTTTAAATCTCAAGATCCAATTATTTCTAAAACATCTTTTAATTGTATTCTTTGGCTTTTTTAAAAAGTGACTGTTTGACACATAGAACAGAACCAGTAGGGTTAGGGTTAGGGGTAACCCTAACCCTATGTACCCGGTTTGACACATAGAACAGACAGACAAGCTTCATATTATTAACATGAACTATTATGAAAATATGTTATCAGAGGATAAATCTGTGTGTGTGTGTGTGTGTGTGTGTGTGTGTGTGTGTGTGTGTGTGTGTGTGTGTGTGTGTGTGTGTGTGTGTGTGTGTGTGTGTGTGTGTGTGTGATAGAAAACTGGTACTTCGTGCCTGGCCATCTGGACGCTCTGCTGTGTGGAAACAGCTCAGACAGCGGGTAGGTCCCCCCCCCCCCATATAGAGTCCCAGTCCTCTTCACAGCAGACCCGAGTTAGAATCCAGCCCGGGTCGTTCTCTGCATGTCATTCCCCTCTCCGTCTGTCTGTCTGTCTGTCTGTCTGTCTGTCTGTCTGTCTGTCTGTCTGTCTGTCAGTCCTCTTCACAGCAGACCCGGGTTAGAATCCAGCCCGGGTCGTTCTCTGCATGTCATTCCCCTCTCTGTCTGTCTGTCTGTCTGTCCTCTTCACAGCAGACCCGGGTTAGAATCCAGCCCGGGTGGTTCTCTGCATGTCATTCCCCTCTCTGTCACATTTCATCTCTGTCTCTCCACACTGTCTGATAAAGCATGAAAAATACCCAAAAAGAATCTTAAAAAAATTTTAAAAAACGATATCATGATGTTGATGGTGTGTTCAGGGTCCAGAGAGGGGTGTGTGTGTGTGTGTGTGTGTGTGAGTGTGTGTGTGTGTGCGTGCGTATGTGTGTGTGTGTGCGTGTGTGTGTGTGCGTGCGTGCGTGTGTGCGTGCGTGCGTTCTGTGTGTGTGTGTGTGTGTTAGACAGTAATGCTGTGGTGCCTGCAGGGTGTGTCCGGAGGGCTATGTCTGTCTGAAGGTCGGGGGGAATCCGAACTACGGCTACACGTCCTACGACTCGTTCGGCTGGGCCTTCCTCTCCCTCTTCAGACTCATGACCCAGGACTTCTGGGAAAACCTCTTCCAACTGGTGAGTGTGTGTGTGTACCTGTCTGTCTGCTTACCTGTCTGTCTCCCTGTCTCTCTGCTAACCTGTCTCTCTCCCTGTCTCTCTCTGCTAACCTGTCTCTCTCCCTGTCTCTCTGCTAACCTGTCTCTCACTTTCCCTGTCTGTCTCTCTCCCTGTCTGTCTGCTAACCTGTCTCTCTCTCTCTCCCTGTCTCTCTGCTAACCTGTCTCTCTCTCTGTCTGTCTGTCTGTCTGTCTACCTGCCTGTCTATCTGCTAACCTATCTGTCTCTCTCCCTGTCTGTCTGCAGACCCTGCGTGCGGCCGGTAAGACCTACATGATATTCTTTGTGGTGGTGATCTTCCTGGGATCGTTCTACCTGATCAACCTCATCCTGGCTGTGGTCGCCATGGCCTACGCAGAGCAGTGTGAAGCTACCAGGGCCGAGAACAAGCTGAAAGAAGAGGAATACGCTCTGATACTGGAGGCTATACACAAGAGAGGAGAGGAGGTAAGAGACAGACAGACAGACAGACAGACAGACAAACAGACAGACAAACAGACAGACAGACAGACAGGGAGGGAGACAGGGAGACAGGGAGACAGGGAGGGAGGAAGGGGGAAACAGAGAGAGACACACACACACACACTCACTAACCCTCTCTGCTCTAACAGCAGGCGGCCTGCAGGGCGGCGCTCGCTGAGAGGACGGACCTCACACCGGAGGAGCAGGAGCAGCAAGAACACGATGCCATGGAAGGTACACACACACACACACACACACTGTAACACACACACACACACACACACACACACACACACATATTCAATTAAAAATTAAATCAACTTAAATTGATGTGTCCAATATGCAGTCAACTGGAAGTAGAATTTAAAGTTTCAATATTTTTAATATTTAAAGCCTCTGATAACTTGTGTGTAAATCTTGTAAAAGTCGATGAGTTATAGTTGTTACGCGTTATAGTACCCATACCCTAACCCTATAGTTATAGTCGTTACACGTTGATACTTTTCATACGACATGGAAGTGTTTTATTGGTCCTGTAAACTCTTAATGATGACAGGGTGAGAGGGTGAGAGCGTGAGAGGGTGAGAGGGTTAGAGGGTTAGAGGGTGAGAGGGTTAGAGGGTTAGAGGGTTAGAGGGTGAGAGGGTGAGAGGGTTAGAGGGTGAGAGGGTTAGAGGGTGAGAGGGTGAGAGGGTTAGAGGGTGAGAGGGTTAGGGGTTTAGGGGTTCAGAGGGTTAGAGGGTGAGAGGGTTAGAGGGTTAGAGGGTGAGAGGGTTAGAGGGTGAGAGGGTGAGAGGGTGAGAGGGTTAGAGGGTGAGAGGGTTAGAGGGTGAGAGGGTTAGAGGGTTAGAGGGTGAGAGGGTGAGAGGGTGAGAGGGTGAGAGGGTTAGAGGGTGAGAGGGTGAGAGGGTGAGAGGGTTAGAGGGTGAGAGGGTGAGAGGGTTAGAGGGTGAGAGGGTGAGAGGGTGAGAGGGTTAGGGGTTTAGGGGTTCAGAGGGTTAGAGGGTGAGAGGGTTAGGGGTTTAGGGGTTCAGAGGGTTAGAGGGTGAGAGGGTTAGAGGGTTAGAGGGTGAGAGGGTTAGAGGGTGAGAGGGTGAGAGGGTGAGAGGGTTAGAGGGTTAGAGGGTGAGAGGGTGAGAGGGTTAGAGGGTGAGAGGGTTAGAGGGTTAGAGGGTGAGAGGGTTAGAGGGTTAGAGGGTTAGAGGGTGAGAGGGTGAGAGGGTTAGAGGGTGAGAGGGTGAGAGGGTGAGAGGGTGAGAGGGTGAGAGGGTGAGAGGGTTAGAGGGTGAGAGGGTGAGAGCGTGAGAGGGTGAGAGGGTTAGAGGGTTAGAGGGTGAGAGGGTGAGAGGGTTAGAGGGTGAGAGGGTGAGAGGGTTAGAGGGTGAGAGGGTGAGAGGGTGAGAGGGTTAGAGGGTGAGAGGGTGAGAGCGTGAGAGGGTGAGAGGGTTAGAGGGTTAGAGGGTGAGAGGGTGAGAGGGTTAGAGGGTGAGAGGGTGAGAGGGTTAGAGGGTTAGAGGGTGAGAGGGTGAGAGGGTTAGAGGGTTAGGGTTAGACATAATGAACAATATTTATCTTTTGTGTTTCAGACTTTGAGGAGGAGCAGAGGCCGTGTCCTCCGTGTTGGTATTCCTTCGCCGACATGTTCCTGAAGTGGGACTGCTGTGGCTGCTGGCTGAAGGTACACACACACACACACACACACGCACACACACACACACACACACACACACACACACACACACACACACACACACACACACACACACTAATGCCTCATTTCCACCGAGTAGAGCGGGTCGGATCGGAGCGGCTCAGAGCGGGACAGCTCACTTTTAAGAATCTCGGTGTTGTTTCCACCGCCGACCCTACCTTTACTGGTAGGGCGGGGTTTATTACCCTACCTTTACGGGTAGGGCGGGGTTTCGGCTGGACTGCGATAGCCGCCGCCAGAATGTGGGTCAAACTATCTGTCCGTGGAACAGCTGTGGTCAAGCCAGCGGTCTCTCGTTTTTGCTGGGTCAAACCAGCCGCTTCTTTATTTATTCCCCCTGTGTTGTTGTGAGCACAGAAACGGCTCGGTGCAACTGATATAGTGAGCGAACAGTGCTGGCTGCGGCAGCTACGTGACATCGTAGCAGTGGGACACAGTGTAGCCAACTGGTTCATTTAATGACGAGGAAAAACACCACACAATAAACAGTGCTACGCTCACATTTTCGCCAACACACAAGACTCTCTTCACTCTGGCCGAGGTGACTACACACGGCGGAAATGATTATTTCTACCGTGGTCAAGCCAGCGGTCTCTCGTTTTTGCTTGGTCAAACCAGCCGCTTCTTTATTTATTCCCCCCGTGTTGTTGTGAACGTGTATTTACTAGCCTACTATGGCGAAAACACACAGAAACGGCTCGGTGCAACTCATGAGCGAACAGCGCTGGCTGCGGCAGCTACGTGACTAGCAGTGGGACACAGTGTAACCAACTGATTAATTTATTGACGAGGAAAAGCACCACACAATAAACAGTGCTGTGCTCACATTTTCGCCAACACACAAGACTCTCTTCACTCTAGCCGAGGTGATTACACACGGCGGAAATGATTCTTTCGACCAATCAAATGACGGGTGTGTCGCTCCGCATTTTCGGACCGCTTTCAGGCGGCTAGTACCCCTACGAAGGAGTACTGAGATTGGGAGCGGCTCAGAGCGGTTAGGTGCGCTTAAACCGTACCCTACCCAACTTTTGGCAAATGAAAAGCCAAACTACCCGGACCGAACCGCTCCGATCCGACCCGCTCTACTCGGTGGAAACGAGGCATTACGTGTAGTTTCCTGCAGGTGAAGAAGGTTCTGTTTGTGATCGTGATGGACCCGTGTGTGGACCTCGGCATCACCGTCTGCATCGTGATGAACACCGTCTTCATGGCCATGGAGCATTACCCCATGACGGAGCAGTTTGAAGAGCTGCTCAGTACAGGCAACCTGGTGGGTAAGACAGGCAGGCAGACAGACTGGGAGGGAGAGAGACAGACAGACAGACAGACAGACAGGCAGGCAGACAGACAGACAGACAGACAGAC
>CASHTC010000152.1:7500-10000 GCA_949357725.1 Hyperoplus immaculatus
GAGTCTATACAGTTATAGTGGGGTCGGATGCATGTGAATTTGAAATGACTGAGCCTTATACGACCCCACTATTAGCCACTCTCCCCTATAATACTCCTACTACACGTGTTTTAGTGCTTTGGTATGCTACACTTTGAGTCTATACAGTTATAGTGGGGTCGGATGCATGTGAATTTGAAATGACTGAGCCTTATACGACCCCACTATTAGCCACTCTCCCCTATAATACTCCTACTACACGTGTTTTAGTGCTTTGGTATGCTACACTTTGAGTCTATACAGTTATAGTGGGGTCGGATGCATGTGAATTTGAAATGACTGAGCCTTATACGACCCCACTAGTAGCCACTCTCCCCTATAATACTCCTACTACACGTGTTTTAGTGCTTTGGTATGCTACACTTTGAGTCTATACAGTTAGCCACGTGTTTTAGTGCTTTGGTATGCTACACTTTGAGTCTATACAGTTATAGTGGGGTCGGATGCATGTGAATTTGAAATGACTGAGCCTTATACGACCCCACTATTAGCCACTCTCCCCTATAATACTCCTACTACACGTGTTTTAGTGCTTTGGTATGCTACACTTTGAGTCTATACAGTTATAGTGGGGTCGGATGCATGTGAATTTGAAATGACTGAGCCTTATACGACCCCACTAGTAGCCACTCTCCCCTATAATACTCCTACTACACGTGTTTTAGTGCTTTGGTATGCTACACTTTGAGTCTATACAGTTATAGTGGGGTCGGATGCATGTGAATTTGAAATGACTGAGCCTTATACGACCCCACTATTAGCCACTCTCCCCTATAATACTCCTACTACACGTGTTTTAGTGCTTTGGTATGCTACACTTTGAGTCTATACAGTTATAGTGGGGTCGGATGCATGTGAATTTGAAATGACTGAGCCTTATACGACCCCACTATTAGCCACTCTCCCCTATAATACTCCTACTACACGTGTTTTAGTGCTTTGGTATGCTACACTTTGAGTCTATACAGTTATAGTGGGGTCGGATGCATGTGAATTTGAAATGACTGAGCCTTATACGACCCCACTATTAGCCACTCTCCCCTATAATACTCCTACTACACGTGTTTTAGTGCTTTGGTATGCTACACTTTGAGTCTATACAGTTATAGTGGGGTCGGATGCATGTGAATTTGAAATGACTGAGCCTTATACGACCCCACTATTAGCCACTCTCCCCTATAATACTCCTACTACACGTGTTTTAGTGCTTTGGTATGCTACACTTTGAGTCTATACAGTTATAGTGGGGTCGGATGCATGTGAATTTGAAATGACTGAGCCTTATACGACCCCACTATTAGCCACTCTCCCCTATAATACTCCTACTACACGTGTTTTAGTGCTTTGGTATGCTACACTTTGAGTCTATACAGTTATAGTGGGGTCGGATGCATGTGAATTTGAAATGACTGAGCCTTATACGACCCCACTATTAGCCACTCTCCCCTATAATACTCCTACTACACGTGTTTTAGTGCTTTGGTATGCTACACTTTGAGTCTACACTATTAGCCACTCTCCCCTATAATACTCCTACTACAGGAAAAAACAACATTTGAAAATACAGGTTATGTTCACACACAAAAAACATGTATCTTAAAGGTGCTCTGAGGAACTTTCAGTGTGTGTTAATTCTAGCGCCCCCCTTTGGACATAAAGCGGTAGTGTGTTTTTACCACGCCAGCTGTTGTTCCTGGGTGAGCGTATACCCATGACAAAGGCATTAAGAAAAACTATATAAAAAAATAGCATTCTTTGCACTGATGGTCTCGTTTGCTGTTACATGTAATTCATGATCATCAGAGGAAACATGAGACTGTTTCAGAAATATTTAAAAGTTCCTCGTAGCACCTTTTAAGTTTCGGGGACGTTAACGTTTATTCTACGGCTCTATATTACTATATATCTATGTACATTTTAAAGACATCAGAGTGAAAATATACACTCCTAAAAACTAGCTAGAAGGTTAATTTTTTCATCTCCTCATGATCCACTACCTGTCTGTACTGAGTGAACATCTCCTCATGATCCACTACCTGTCTGTACTGAGTGAATATCTCCTCATGATCCACTACCTGTCTGTACTGAGTGAATATCTCCTCATGATCCACTACCTGTCTGTACTGAGTGAATATCTCCTCATGATCCACTACCTGTCTGTACTGAGTGAATATCTCCTCATGATCCACTACCTGTCTGTACTGAGTGAATATCTCCTCATGATCCACTACCTGTCTGTACTGAGTGAATATCTCCTCATGATCCACTACCTGTCTGTACTGAGTGAATATCTCCTCATGATCCACTACCTGTCTGTACTGAGTGAATATCTCCTCATGATCCACTACCTGTCTGTACTGAGTGAATATCTCCTCATGATCCACTACCTGTCTGTACTGAGTGAATATCTCCTCATGATCCACTACCTGTCTGTACTGTGTGAATATCTCCTCATGATCCA
>CASHTC010000152.1:23704-26204 GCA_949357725.1 Hyperoplus immaculatus
TTAAATAATTTTTTTAAAATATTTTTGTTTTAATATTTTTTGGGGATATTTTTCATGCTTTTTAACGAGTGTACTGTAATACTTAGGTTCTGTTAGGTCCTGTAAGCTGGAATATTGCTATGGTGGGCCGCTATTGCATGCCAGTTTACAGAGCCTAGGCTGTGTATTAACACCCAATGTTTTTTACAGCACACACACAGTGTGTCTGTCCGTCCGCCTGTCCGCCCGTCCGTCCGTCTGTCTGTCTGTCTCTTACCCAGAGTAGCCAGCACTCCACATGCGGCCCAGATTAACAGAAATGGTCCCAGTCTGTCTGTCTGTCTGTCTGTCGGTCTGTCTGTCTGTTCATCCGCCCGTCTGTCTGTCTGTCTGTCTGTCTGTCTGTCTGTCTGTCTGTCTCTCACCCAGAGTAGCCAGAACCCCGCATGCGGCCCAGATTAACAGACACGGTCCCACTGCTCCAGAGTAAAGCAGAACAGCTTTGGGAGAAATGAAGATCCCAGAGCCGATCATCGTCCCTACAATCAGCCCGATGCCACTCACCAAACCCACCTGAGAGCAGGGGCAGAAATACACTGTTTAAAGGGTGTGTGTGTGTGTGTGTGTGTCTGTCTGTCTGTCTGTCTGTCTGTCTGTCTGTCTGTCTGTTTGTTTGTGTGTGTGTGGGTGTACCTTTCTGTGCATTTGCGTGAGTGTGGAACTTATTTCATGTGTGTGTGTGTGCATGAGTTGTCATTGTGTGTGTGTGGTGTGTCTGTGTGTGTGTGTGTGTGTGTGTTTTCTTTGTGTGTGTGTGTGTGTGTATGTGTGTGTGGGTGTGTGTGTGTGTGTGTGTGTGTGTGTGTGTGTGTGTGTGTGTGTGTGTGTGTGGACGGGTGGTACGGACTGGTACGGACAGTGGGATCCTACTGTGTGAACATTGAAACAGAATGGTTCTCACACACGCACACACACACGCACACACACACAGACACACACACACACACACACACACACACACACACACACACACACACACACACACTCACATCTTTCTGCAGTACAGTCGCCTTCTCCGGCACTTTGCTGTGGGGCGTGGAGCCGTTCGTGGCCGCGCTGCCTTCGTCCATTTCAGTCTGCAGAAAAAAACAAGAAAGTAAGTGTGTGTGATTGTGTGTGTGTGTGTGTGTGTGTGTGTGTGTGTGTGTGTGTGTGTGTGTGTGTGTGTGTGTGTGCGTGTGTGCGTGTGTGTGTGTGTGTGTGTGTGTTTGAGTTAGTTAGTGAGTGACAAGAAAATAACCCAAGTTTTATTGGCTTGGGCTGCATAATTACTTTGAATCACACACACACACACACACACACACACACACACACACACACACACACACACACACACACACACACACACACACACACACTCACACACACACACACACACTAACTTTTAAAACGGCAGGCTGGTAGGATGTCCTAGAGTTAGTAACCATTAGGTCTCTGGTTGGATCCCCGGCACCGGACAGGAGGGTGTTAGTAGTAAAACTAGTGGTAGCTGCAGACACACACACACACACACACACACACACACACACACACACACACACACACACACACACACACACACACACATTTATTGGCTTGTGTTATATGATTACGTTATCTCATCTGATCTATCAAAGGTCATCACATAAGGCCATGCAAAGCGCTTTACAGGGGCATAAAATACAACACATGAGACGGATATATAAGCAAGAGGCAAGATCAAGGAGCCATGTTAGGATGAAATAAATAAGTTAAAGTATGTTCCAATTGTAGCATACTGCATCCTAACTAGATCATTTTCATGGTTAGATGTGGTATGTAGAATAGAAAGAAGAAAGAGTATGAGATTTGGAACGCTGGGTATGATAGATAGACAGACAGACAGATAATCAGACAGACAGACAGACAGACAGACAGATAAGCAGACAGACAGACAGACAGACAGACAGGCAGGCAGGCAGGCAGGCAGACCAGACAGACAGACAGACAGACAGACAGATAAGCAGACAGACAGATGTATAGTGTTAGATTTCTGATTGAGTTCAAAGCCTTAAAACAAACTTCTCCCAGAAAAACTCATTTTCCTAATTTTAGTTTTTTCAAATATCATATTAAAGGTGTAGTCAGTCAGTGCGTTTCCATGGCACAACTAGATTGGATTATCACATATATCGAACAAGACACTCGAACGGACCGTGTCACTTGTCTGAGTATACATGGCCTTTCAGAAATCGGATAAATGTCCGATGCATGGCTGTCTCCACTATGCTAGGTGGCGCTGTAGCCCTTTCAACCATGCTTTCAACAAGTGGTTTTAGAGCCACGTGCGGTTCCCTTCCGTCAATAACCCATGGTGTAGCCTATCACGCGCAGGCACACAAGCACAGAACGAGAAGTCCGATATGCGATATCCGATCCCTGTATACATGCAGAGAGAAAGCCGACAATGAACGAGTTATCTAGGTGTTCTTATCCGACTTCT
>CASHTC010000152.1:33704-56204 GCA_949357725.1 Hyperoplus immaculatus
CTGTCTGTCTGTCTGTGTGTCTGCACCAGAGACTAGACTAGTGTGTGTGTGTGTGTGTGTGTGTATATTTGTCTCTCTCTGTCTGTCTGTCTGTCTGTCTGTCTGTCTCTGGCTGTCTCTCTGTCTGTGCTAATACCCCTTTATTTCCCTCTGTCTGTCTGTGTACATATCTCTTAATATCATTTTCTCTTCTTTCAGGCACCTTCCTAACTTTGGCAGGAGTGTGAGACAGGCAATAGACACTAGACTAGTCTGTCTGTCTGTTTGTCCATCTGTCTCTCTCTCTGTCCATCTGTCTGTCTCTGTCTGTCTCTCTCTCTCTGTCTGTCTGTCTGTCTGTCCGTCTGTCTGTCTCTCTTTGTCTGTCTGTCCGTCTGTCTATCTGCCTGTATGTCTCTCTCTCTCTCTGTTTAAAAACCTATTCATCCTTCTCTCTCCTTTCCAGACACCTCCCTAACTTCGGCCTGCGCACTGTTCGACAACCACCTGACACCAGACCGCCCATGTTTGCGGTGAATCGTAGCGACCATGGCTCTCCGATATCCGGCGACGTGGCGTTTAGGATCTGTGCCCTGCGAGAGACGTTTGAAGAGAGCGGTGTGCTCCTGGCTGTGTCTAAACTAGAGGGAAAGACACTGATAGAAAGACTACAGGACAATGAGAACAGTGTGCCGGCAGTGAAGGAGATAAACAACAGTGAATTGAGCAGGTAGGTTATAGCATGATCACTGAGAGAGAGAGAGAGAGAGAGAGAGAGAGAGAGAGAGAGAGAGAGAGAGAGAGAGAGAGAACAGGTAAGGCTATAGCATGCACACTGCACCTTTATCTGTATATATTATCTTAAAGACCTACTTCACCGGTTGGAATATGAAGGTGTATTGAACTCGGAGACCCTATTTAGTATAAATGTGCAAAAAATAAATAAATCGGATCATCTTAGCCTGAGAAAAGGCAGAAAGAGTGTTTTATGGTCTCACTGTCTAACCCTACAGTTTCCTTCTTGTGACATCACAGTAAGGGTCAGGATTAACAGGACAGCTGGGCCAAGGGAAGACTGAGGGAAGAAAAACCTCATTCATTATATTATAATAGTGATTTTATAATGATAGAACGCCGGTTCCGTATGGGTGAAGTATTCCTTTAAGAATATACTTACATTCATTAATCCAGCCATCCATCCATTTATACCCAATAATTCACATTTTGTGTCTACATCTGTAACATGTAGTTGCTTACCGTAATTACTTGTACTTAGCACAGACTCTTGCACTTTCTGCTTATTGCACTTCTGGTGAGATGCCAAACCCCATGTCGTTACTCTACACTTGTATATAATAGTTGAGGGCAGAATTTTTAGCCCCCCTATGCAACTTTCACTTTTTTAAAGAGGACCTATGATGCTTTTTGACTTTTATGACCTATAAACGTTGTTATGATGATTCATAGTCATGCTTAACCATACTAAATTATCAAATAATGACTTACATGCATTTCGACATATTCCCTGCTGACCGTCTGGGGTGTCTGTGCAGAGCACTAAACACTATTCTAGCCAGTCCAGAAGTCACGTGTTCAAAGCGGTCTACCCTTTGTAACTTTGTGACGTCGCATGTAACTTTGTGAAGTCACCACGCAGATGTTTCCATGTATGGTAATGCTGTCACTTCCCTGTTCGCGTCTGCCTCGCGTCTGCCTCGCGCCCTTATAGGTCCATGCTCGCGCTTCCCGCCACTGAAAGTGTTCCGGAAGGAAGGTAACCAATCACAACGGAGTGGGGTTTGCAGGAGGGGGGGGAGGGTAGCGGAGATTGCCGAAGCACACACACTCAAGTGTTGACAGGATGTGCTGGATCGCCAAAATAAGAGAAAGAGCTTCCCGAAAATCTACATAGTTTTTTGTGATGTGATTCGTGTCAGGTTGCTCTATAGCAGTGTAAAACAAGAAATTAAGACCAGAAAAGTAGTATAATAGGTCCTCTTTAAGGTATTTCCCAAGTGCTGTCAAACAGAGCGTGAACATTTTAATACAACTTTTTACTTTTATTTTGGGTGATTACATTATTTTACTTTGCACACAGAAAGAATATATATATATATATATATATTTTTTTTAAGATATTTTTATGGCATTTTTATGCTTTATTGATACTGTAGAGACAGAGTTGAAATGGGGCAAAGAGGGGAGTGACATGCAGAGAACGGTCGCGGGCTGGAATCGAACCCGGGTCCGCTGCTGGCCGAGGCCCATGGGGGGGGGACGCCCTACCAGAAAGAATATTATTTCACAATAAAATATTTCATAATGGGGATAGCTATATTGATTGTATAAATATATAAGTTATAAAAAATCATAGTATATCAAGCCGATATATGTATGAATTGTAAATATCAAATGTAGTATTGCCAATAGCATAGATAGATTAGATTGTATAGAGATTATAAGGAACACAAGAAGCTAATATAATAAATGTTATTTTTTGAGCTGTGGAAAAGGGGGTAGGATTAAATAAGTTTATACCATAGTCTGTGTGAATACTCTATTCTGATTGGCTGGAGAACATTCCATAGGTGTGGATTAACCCCTGATGTATGGACACCTAGATGGAACTGTTTACATTCTGTCCACTTTAATGCGTCGCCGGCTCGCCGCTGATTAAACTGTGTTGATAAGGGATTTATAAAGCCTAAAATATCCTGCCGTGCAATAGCCTCTGGACACCACAGGATGGCGCTCGCAACACAAGAGCTGTAGTATCGATAGTAGTAAAATAAAGTGGCTAAACTTAATGTCCTCTGGTTAAACGTCAATTGTGATCTCGTTAAAAAGGTGAGTAATACTCCTGTTTAATTTGAAAAAGGTTTGTAACTGAGTTTACACATAGACGGATTATGAGACAATGGGCCCCTGGGCACAAACTCTTAAAGGGCCCCCCACTCCTCCCTATCCAGTCCGGTACACTGACTTGTTCACACAGTTACATAAAATTAATGGCAAAACATATTAAGGAAGTCAGTGTTTCCCACAGGTTTTTGGGATACGGTTGAAGGGACCCAGTACCATGTTGGGGGGTCCGGGGGCATGCCCCCCCAAGTTTTTTTTTTTACATTTTTAAAGTAAAATGCATCAATCTTGTGCACTTTGAGAGGAAATTTTAGAGGCTATATCAAATCCTGAGATGCAGAAGGAACATTATTCATATTTTTCTTAAACAGATTGGTCAGACCCATGTTCCATGATAGAGGGGCCCATTTCAACAGATAAAGGGTGGATAGCTACTTTTTATGAACAATTTAGAATTCACACATAGAAAGATTATTCCTGTATGTGTGAGGGGGCCTTAAAGGCCCCTCATGGAGCCCCTTAGACAGAGCTAGTAATGCTGTTGTTTTTAACTTGCTTTTGTATTTCTCCCCTACTAGTTGAGGGGCCCATGATGATTTCTATCTTGTTAAATTGTGATGACTATACTTATATTTAGGCTATTACTTTCTGGACCCTGTTATTGACATGAGTGACTTGACTTTGACTATGCAACATGAAAAGTTACTACCAGTATCTCTGGCTAAGGGCCCCCCTGAGCCCTTGGGCCCCTGGGCCTGTGCCCGGTGTGCCCGTGCAGTAATCCACCCCTGAGTTTACATGTAGCCACCAAAGCCCGGCTGCACTGTCTATCTGGACACAGGCTACTGCTGTCAGTCACTGCCACACGTAACTTCAGGCTGTAGCCCATAATACACATGTTCGCCAGTCATATTCTCCGTGAAATGCGTTATTTATTTTGGGGGAAATGCATTGTTAGCTCGGTGGAACTGTTGTTAAACATATTGGCTGATTACATTTACTGTTTGTACAGCATGCACAATGTTTTTTGACTTTGTATCTTCTTGCTAGCATAACAGTAGCTCTGTTGCTAACAGCTGCCGCAGTCTCCCGTTGCTCGTATCCTTGGTCCGACTCTCAGTACAATTTGAACGCACCATTACAGCCAAATTCTGTCGTCGCTAGGTCGTATCCTTGGTAGTTCCTATTGACTGGTGTACTGAACTACGTTTTCATTACATAAGAACCTTATGGGTTTGCAATGAGTATTCCAGTTATTATACGAGGTCTCGGGCGTTGCTGTGGAAACAAGTTGTTATTCGTTCAAAAAAAATCTAATTTGATCGCAAAAAGGCATGAAAACATAACTGATTTATCTAATTATTATTTTTATTAGTAGGTGACTATGGTATAAGCGGGTTAATGCCCTTCGAGGTGTCCAGGTATCAGGGATTAATGGACTTCGTGAAGGCAACTGTCCTCCGCTGCGCGTCGGACAGTTCTCGCCTCCACGGTGTCCATTAACCCCTGATACCTGGACACCTCGAAGGGCATTAACCCTTACATATTTTTTGTTTATTGTATTTTCATGCTTTTCATTTTGTTTTGTATATCTGATATGTCTGAAATAAATTGAAATGGAATCGAAGGGGGCTGATAATTCAGTCCTAATCTGTACATGTGTGATGACAGTAAAGTTGAATCTGATCTCAGGTGGCGAGTTCTGGTGAATGAAGACCCTTCTAACTTCCTGAGGATGTGCAGAGAGATGGAGCTGATGCCAAACATCTGGGCTCTGCACGAGTGGGGAAACTGGCTCACACCCACTGGTAGGGAAATGTTTGTTTAGACACAAACACACACTCACTCACTCTATCTCTCTCACTCACTCACTCACTCACTCACTCACTCACTCACTCACTCACTCACTCACTCACACTCACACAGACACACACACACACACACACCACAGACACTGAACCCCAGAATTGCTCCTGATAGTTAGCCTGCTATCGGTGTATGACTGTGTGTGAATGGTGACGTAATTTTTCTTTTTCTGCTGTGGTTTTTAACCTCTGTAAGGCACATTGAGCTACTCTTCAGTATGATACAAATACAAATTAATTTGATTTGAATGATATTTTGTGTGTGATTTTAACAGTAGGCTATTTTTATGCATTAGCAGGAAAATACCGGTCCAGGTTTGACACGGCTTTCTACATCTGCTGTCTGGAGGAAATCCCACACACTCTGCAGGACCAGAAGGAAATAGTGACATTTCAGGTGACAGACACACACACAGACAGACATACAAGCGTGCGCGCACACACACACACGCAAACACACACACACACACACACACACACACACACATGCAAACACATGCACACACATACACACACACACCTTCACACATGCAAACACACACACACCCACCCCGCACACACACACACACACACACACACGCACACACATCTTCACACATGCAAACACACACACCTTCACACACACACACACACACACACGCAAAACGTTTTATGATTAACTACTCTTCACTGATGACAGTTGGTTCCAGCAACACCGCCGTGAAAAACTAAATAAAACACAAACAGAAATACAGTACGATATTTTGTATGATTACAACTGTATTTCTGTGTTTCGTGTGTGTGTGTGTGTGTAATAAATAAATACATTTCACATATTGTAAACCTAGATATTGTTTAGGAGATTTAGCTTTTAAATATTTTACAGTTTTTGTCCGTCCTTTCTCAATCCACACTAACCTACAGATGTTTCCTCTCAACAAGTCAACAGTGACTCTAAACGATATACAATTTCACCAGCAGGTGGCGCCACACGCATTTATAAAATATATTAGACTCATTTTGAGACCATGAAAACAATTTTTTAGCAGATTGAAGAAGTAGCCTTCTGAGATCCTGCAGCATATTAGTTTGACCTGCCTTATTTACAGTTTGCAAAGAATTAGAAAAAAAAAAATCTTGTGTAGGTTTTTTTTCGTATATATATATATATATATTGTAGCCTGGAAATCCAGACCCTGATATCTTGAACGATAGAGGGTCTGGCCACGATCAATAGTAATTTCCAACTCAAGGGGCGGCTCCTACTCGTGCATTTCAAATGCCACTGCACGCAGTTGGATAGCACTACAACCAATCAGAGCGATGCACAAGGCGACGTAAGCCCCGTTCGTTTAGCGAACAGCTGTTAAACTGTTAAATTAAACGTTTGCCGTGGTCGGTCGGCAAAACAGAACATTCCACTTACTTGCTAATGAAAGATTTGAGTGCCGTCTTCCAAATCGTTAAGGGTCGAGGCCAAAGCAGTCTCAAACTCACACAACATATCCGCAGCCATCTTTGATGTTTACTATCACGGCTTCGACGTCGCATGCACGTCACTGTCGTCATCCGGTTACGTCCTCCCCAGAGCACCATATAAGGGGCTCTGGCGCGCCCATATTAGATAGAACCAATTGAAACCACCAGCCAGATTTCTGGCTTTCTTGATAAGCTTCAACGGAGCGTGTCCAGACCAACACGCGCAGCAAATTTAATTTGCCAGCGCCTAGTGGCAGGTCTGGGAATGCCAGGCTATATATATTGGTGAATTTATTTAAAAATGTTTTAGAAACTTAAGAAACCTAACACTGTCTGTCTGTCTATTCCTCCCTACCTCCCTCCCTCTCTCTCTCTCTCCCTCTCTCTCTCTCTCTCTCTCTATATCCCTCTCTCTCTCTCTCTCAGTGGTCCTCTCCGCGTGCTATCCTGGCTAGCTTCTCGGCGTCTCAGCTGTGGATAGCGCCGCCCCAGTTTTACGAGCTCAGCAGAATGTGTCACTACACGTCACTGCACCGTCTCCATGACTACGCCTTCCGCCGCGCGACAGAGGGCTGCGAACAATGGCTGCCCGTCTTCACCAAGGATAAAGACCAACGACATGTTTCTCTACTGCCAGGTGAGTGTGTGAGTGTGTGTCTGTGTGTGTGTCTCTGTGTGTGTGTGTGTGTGTGTGTCTGTCTGTCTGTCTGTCTGTCTGTCTGTCTGTCTGTCTGTCTGTCTGTCTGCCTGCCTGCCTGTCTATCTGTGTCTGTGTGTACGACTTGCAAAACCTCATATAAATACAGAACCATTTTTCTTTTTTCCAGGAGACCATTTATACAGCGCAGTGTCTAAAGGGGAAGACATTTAGATGTGTGTGTGTGTGTGTGTGTGTGTGTGTGTGTGTGTGTGTGTGTGTGTGTGTGTGTGTGTGACTGTCTCTGTGTGCACGCGTCTGTCTGTCTGCCTGTGTCTGTGTCTGTCTCTGTGTGTACGACTAGAATAACCATTTTTTCTGTCTTGCAGGAGACCGGTTGTACAGCGCGGTGTCTAAAGGAGAAGAGGTGGAGGTGGATTCCATCACAGACACTGAGGAGGACAATTCACTCCATCGCCTCGTCACTACAGACCCTTACACTGCCACGCTACACGTCACCATCACGCCCAAATACAACCATCTACGCCCGGTTGAATCTAGGGTATATGATTTGGGGAGAAAATGGAAGTTGTGATAGAGATTCGAATCCAATCACCTCAACCGCTCCACTTGTTCTCTTTGGTCCCTCCCCTATGGTCCCTCCTTGACACGCTCTACACCAGGGGTGTCCAAACTTTTTTCACTGAGGGCCACATACAGAAAAATCTACGAAGGGCCGGGCCACTTGGCAAAAATAACACATTTATCAGGACATGTAGCTGCTCTGATGTTTAGTTTCATAGCAACACTTTCCTTGCAAATTAAACAGACACATTTCCCCTCAGAGCCGGCCGAAGCCTCCAAGCAGAATTTGATTAGGGAGCCCTCTCAGACCCCCAGTGTTTTCTGCTAATGCCCCTTATGTCCAGCTGGGTGAAAATAGTAGCCATCCGAGTTCCTGACCCTTCTAGAGAGGTCCGGGGGTAATGCGGAATGCATTTCAATTATTTAAGAACTAAAAGGGCCATATTACATTATATTTTTAAAATGTGCCGCGGGCCAATCAATCGGTTTTGACCCTCCTCCATAGAGTCTCAGTCCTCTTCACAGCAGACCCGGGTTAGAATCCAGCCCGGGTCGTTCTCTGCATGTCATTCCCCTCTCTGACACATTTCATCTCTGTCTCTCCACACTGTCTAATAAAGCACAGGAAAAATTGCACAAAAGCCAGCGTTAAAAGCCCCTGTAAACGAAAACCGAAGCCTCTGTACGTGTTTATTTTGTAATAATATAATATTGTAAAGTACGGGTAAGGGAATATATTAGCATTTTGCTTCTACCTGCTACTTCTAAAACATCATTTTTGATCTATGATAGAATGGGATTGCCTTATCAATGTTTGCGTTGTATTTTTTTTTTTCTTTTCTTCTTCTAAACAATGTTGATTGTTTGAGATGTATAAACAATGAAATCCACACTGCGGGCGTATGAATTAAAGCCTTCACAGAAATATAACTTGTTCTAGACCTTTTTAGTAGTAGGAGGAATTTGAAACAAACTGTTTGGGTTCAGCTCACTGTATATAAAGGAATGCCTTGTGATATGTGGACAAGGACAAAATGAATAGACCCCCTGTGAAAATCCCACTTTAATATTAATAATAATAATAATAATAATAATAATATTATTATTATTATTAATAATAATAATAATATTATTATTAATATTAATAATAATACTAATAATATTAATAATAACAATAATAATAATATTATAATAATAATAATAATAATAATAATAATAATAATAATAATAACAATAATAGTTTTGACCCTGGTAGTTTTTGTTTTTTTGTGAAATAATTTAGTTTTTGTGTTCAAAGTAAAATTATGTTATCAACCAAAATAAAAGGATGTTTGGAAAAGCTGTGTTAGAGATTCCTTGCTATGATTGACAGCATAAAGAAAAGAGAGAAGTTTTCATAGGGGAGCTAATCATTTTGTCCTCAACTGTATGTCCGATGAATTCTTTTTTTTTAGTCATTTGTAGTCTGGCTTGACCACGCTGGCGTCGGCAAACAACGATACGCCTCCATTGGCTGCTTCCCGGGGTTAGCCCCGCCGTAGATGATTGTGATTGGTTTAAATAAATAAAAACAGGCCAGCCCAGTTTCCCCCCGAATAGACGGCTCTAAACGGAGTGCTTCCAGACCATACTAGCCTACTTGCTGTAGTTTGGTCTGGCTTTGCGAGACTAAGTCATTTGTAAATCTGACATGAGCGCTGAGATTCCACCCCTTGCTGATTATAATCTGGATTGTTTTGTTTTCTGCATTATTTATTAGTTATTTTTCTTAATTTATTTCTAAGTAAAATATTAAACGAAAATCCTACAAAACACACTATCGTCCTCTTTTTAAATGCTGTGATTTAATTGTGCAGATGTTTTTATAACCAACAGGGGGCGCTGTGCTCTTTGGTAAAATACATGGGGCTTCTCAGAAAATAAACCTGAATATGCTGTGAGCAGAAACCACCTTTACTTTCAGCACTTTAACATTGATCAATGACTGATGATAGAAATATATAGTCAGGACTTGTTGAATAGATCCTTTCTGCGCATGCGCACTGTGCGTAGCCGTTGGCTCAGCGCTGTTTGTTTAGAAGCTTCTAGAAAGTTCGATGGATAATATGAAGCGACATCATGAATCGGCAGCTAGAGCTTTTAGTGAAGAAGAGGAACGGAGGCCACGAGGAAGAGGTGATGTATTACCGGAGAAAACGTAAGTCAGTAAGGTAAGTCTCTGTGTGTGTGTCTGTGTCTGTGTGTCTCTCTCTGACACACTTGGACACTCTTAGGACGCTAATAACGGCCGTGTAAACTAACAGCCGGTAATAACCCTTAGCGCGCTAGCTTAGCGGCCGTTAGCTAGCATGCTAATGGACTGAAATAAGATGCGAGCCAAGTGTCCCGTTAGCTTTTCACTGAACTTGACCGTTTGTAGCAACAGCTGAATTTTATGCCACAATGAGAGAAAACGGCTGTTGGCTGTTTATATTAAACTTAATCACATCCGTGTGACTCAATAAACTACATTTACAAAGATCTCCCGCTTTAGTTGCTGTTAGTTAACTGCTCTATCTGAAGGTAACTAGCTGTAGTTAGCTGTAAGCTATGTTAGCCATCAGCTAACTACTCTCACTAAGATTACCATTTGTTGCCGGTGTGAGTACCAGATATGCTCGGCTGCCAGATAAGCTCGGGTTGCACAATGATGACGCACTTCCAGTAAATTATATTCAAATAAACTTAAAAAAAAACAGTTTTCTCTACCTTTTCCTGAAGCGAAAATGTATTTACTGTATTAAAACCAACATTAAGCTTACAAGTTTGGCATTCGCCTTTTATTAAATAAAACAGAGAAAAAAGTTTCATGTTCGGGCTGTATTGAACGCTCTCGCGAGATCTCTTGTAACGCCGCGTGATCTTGGGGACAATAATTACATATTCCACAATCCCTTGCTATTCCGAACGATAGCTTATCTATTTTTTCCGAAAACTACACGTACTTTCTTTCTACGTGTATCTTTATTGTAATGTTTACATTGTGAATGATAATATTATAATAGATTGCAGTTTGCAATAGATTCGTAAGAAAGAAGTGGATCTCGCGTAGTACAGGAAGTGCGTCATCATTATGCAACCCGAACATATCTGGCAGCCGAACATATCTGGTACTCACACCGGCCTAAACTTGCTCCAGTGAAATATAAAGTATACCGGTTGCCTATCACATGAAAATACTGTATTTCAGAATACAGAGCTCTGTAAGGACCTGGTTGGTGAAACTTAAAATGGTGAACGCTTGTTTATTGTTTATATTTTAGGCCTTTTTACCGCTGCAATATGTGACAGTCAGAGCTAATGATAATAAAGTGTTATGGATTACAGTGAGTTGCCTTTAATTGCCTATTTACCGCGTCAATATGTGACTCAAAGCTAATTCTCTAGCATTGATACCCGACGAGCTGGTAGTGTGACTGTGTCTCGCTCTAAGCCACTGCGTTTTAGATTGCAGTTTACAGAGCCTGGACTGTGTATAAACAGCAGAGTCTTTTTCAGCGTGCATACACTACGGATAAGAAGTGGATGCTGAGAAGATATTTGCTGATTTTGACATAAAGTGGTCTGGATTACAATGAGTTGACTTTAATTGTTTTGTTTTTTTAGCTGTTTTTTTTTGTTTATTTTACCAGGCAATAATTGCTTGAGATCAAATTTCCTCTTTTTTGAGCAAGGCCTCGCCAAACTGGCAGCAGTTAAATATCAGACAAACCTTAATAGAAAGCACAGACATGAGAAAAAGAGACAAATACAGGAGAATATACAGTAAAATAAAGTCCAGAGGGGGAAGGAGGAAGAGGAGTAGGTGGATACACACTAAAATAACAATTTTGTGACAATGAGGATATACTAATTGTTGAACGAACAACAGACACTTCGCTGCAGTCTCGCCTTCATAGCAGAAATTGTGAACTTGAGAAATGGCAGAATATAACGCTCTGTACTTGATGTATGTAAAGTTGTTGTTACATGATACAAACTGTCTATTCTACGGGATGACATTAGACTGTTTAGGTTTATCTGAAAGTGGCCACTGAGTGCAAATATTTAATATGTAAATCAACATATTGGTGCGTTTGCTGCCGGGAGGAGCAGGACTTTGGTTCACAGACTGTAGTTTTTAAATGCCGTAAATAAAAGCATTAATTTGAACAATATTTACTGATGAAGTTAAATTTAATAAGCAGAGATTGAATAGGCTGTATGTTGCTTAATTAAAATATAAACTGAAATGAAATAGGTCAAATCATGCGCTCGTGCGACCAACTGAGAAAGTTTGAAGCACAGATTGTAGTGAAAAAGTCAAATATAATAAACTGAGAATAAGCGTTAAAAAACATGTCTGAACAGTTTGAAGAACACAGGGGAATTGACCGTGTCGTCGTCGTCCGTCTAACCTAACCGGTTACACTTGTACACACCTTCACTACACACACACACACACACACACACACACACACACATACACACACACACACACACATACACACACACACACACACACACAGAGAGGCCAAAAGCTTGTTGTGATCATGTGAGAGATGGTGGGAACCAACTGCAGCCTACCACCACCATTTCAGACTCTCAGCACTTTCGTTCCACTTTGTCTCTGTTTTCTTCTCTCAACAGATGGTGATTGTCCTGTGAGTGAGTGAGTGAGTGAGTGAGTGAGTCTGTGAGTGAGTGAGTGAGTGAGTGAGTCAGTGAGTGAGTGAGTGAGTGAGTGAGTGAGTGAGTGAGTGAGTGAGCGAGTGAGTGAGTGAGTGAGTGATCATCAAGCTGTTGTGTGGAGAGGATCCGTTGTGTCCTGATGATCCAGAGGTTAAAGCAGCAGCTTGTGTGGAGAGGCTCTGACAGGGCCAAAGTCCTCCTCTACAAAGTATGACATAAAAGGCTCTGATATCAGCCCTGTGTCAGTAGAAGAACTGGACAGATAGACTTTACTAAACAGATATAAACTCTATCAAAGACCTCTATCGACATCAACCAGCGGCAAAATGAAAACCAAACTGGGAAAGACAAAAGAGAAAACCAAAGCAGATTAATTTGTTTGTCTGTGCACACTACATTGATTCCTTTCTCTGCGTGGTAATGTTGTAAATCTATGTTGTCTTGTTAACAATTAAAGCGGAACCCTCTCTATCTAGACTGCAAGCCACAAAAGCCTTTTTTTTATTATCAAAAGCTCTGTTTTTAGTGATCTGATCTGCGTTTTCTGCTGTTTTCGTAAAGACAGAGGGCCAAATATATAACCTTAGCACAAAATGTAAGGAAATGTGTGTTTTTTGTGAGTATTTCTATGTTGTAACAATTCTTATGGGCGATAAATCTTATACCGTTCTAAAGCTTGTTTATTTCTCTTTTGAATGAAGCCACAATTGTAAATAAAATGCGTCTGTGTGATGAGCAGCAGAGGGTTGAGTATGTCGGTTGCGCCCGAGAAAAATGTGCCAAACCTTCTCAGCCAATGCCAAACAGCTTATTCTGCTATTGACTATTGTTTTGAGCTTCTGGTACTCCAGGTGTGTGTGTGTGTGTGTGTGTGTGTGTGTGTGTGTGTGTGTGTGTGTGTGTGTGTGTGTGTGTGTGAATGTATGAGTGTGTACTTGTATGTATTGGTTTATGTGTGCATGTTTGAGTGTGTGTGCTACTTGTGTGTGTGTGTATGAGTCCGCGTGCATGATTGTGTGTGTGTGTGTGTCCACTTGCATGTATAAGTGTGTGTGTGTGCGTGCATGAATGAGTGTCTGTGTCTGTCTGTCTTTGTGTGTGTGCGTGTGTGTGTGTGCATGTAGGAATGTGTGTATGTGTGTGTGTAGTACTAGTGAGTGTGTGTGTCTGTGTGTAGTACTTGTGTATGAGTCCGCGTGTGTGTATGAGTGTCTGTGTGTGTGTATGCATGTATGAGTGTGTGTGTGTGTGTGGGTTGGAGGTGAAATAACAGGTCTGCTAAACCTTCTGTGCTGTTTGTGCTGCTGGAGAGTTTCTATGGCAACCCATAGCCTTGGTAACAAGCGTCTAGATCCAGCGTCCACAAGTATCCATTTATTATTAGTATTATTTCCTTATTTTTGTACCTAATTAAAGGTGCAGTGTGTAGAATTATCTGATGTTTTTTTTAGAACAGACTTGTTAGAAATGGAATCTAGCCTAATGTTAATAAGTATGTTTTATTTCATGTATAATCGCTTGAAAAAAAAAATCCATATATTTCCCTAGAATGAGCCTTTTTATATGTTAAATTTAAAGGTGCAGTGTGTAATATGACATCATCAAGAAAGTTCTACAAAGTTCTAGAATGCAACGCTCCCTGGGTAACGCCACCCCTTTAGAATAATAACAGAAGCTACAGTGGCCTTCAAGGACAAGAACGATTCATTTTAAACAATGCGCCTGATGACATTCCAACTATGACACTTTCAAGATGGCGGCACTAGGCCTTGGTCCAAAATATGCAGAAATATGGACTTATATGAGACCCTTTCTAAGGGGAAAAATAATAACAAAAAAAAATCAGCTATTATGCACTAAATTAAATGCACTTATGGATATTATAATTACTTTCTACAAAATCTGCTAGGAAATAAAACCCAAAATTCTACACACTGCAGCTTTAAATTTAACACAGACTGCAACAGAATCATCTCAGTGTGTGTGTGTGTGTGTGACTTTCCTCTATCGGGGTTTTAAAGTGCAGTGAGTCAGAAGGCTTCTCCCCCTCTGTTCATCTTCATTCACATGTATTATTCATTTCACTTTTTATATTTTTGGATCTCTGGATGACATTGTGAGATTTCCAAAGGGCTCCAATGCGACGGTCTATTTCGAGATTTCTGTCGATTTATCTTCCACAACATGTCTTCTGTCATACAATCAAAGGTCTCTCTCTCTCTCTCTCTCTCTCTCTCTCTCGCTCTCTCTCTCTCTCTCTCTCTCTCTCTCTCTCTCTCTCTCTCTCTCTCTCTCTCTCTCTATCTCTCTCTCTCTCTCTCTCTCTCTCTCGGCCTATATAGTATATATTCATCTTTAGTTAATTCACGTACTGGTCAATTTCTAGATCTTTATCTATCGTACTATGCACTGGCAGAGCTAGTATTGTGTACTGTTATATGGTATGCATCATGTATATATGTGATGTGTGTATGTATGCTGGCTGCTGGAATGAATAAAGTATATCTTATCGTAACATGTCTTCTTTCATACTAGTATAATCACTGTCAGCCATTTAGTTTATAGCTCCATATCACACACACACACACACACACACACACACACACACACGCACGCACACACACACACACACACACACACACAAGAATATCTGCCTAGGCTCTGTTAATGGATAGCTAAATAGGTAACTACGTGTACAGGCTTTATTATGAATATCCTAAAACAGTTTTTTCATATTATTGTCTATTTATCTTCCATAACATGTCTTCTTTCATACTCCCTCTCTCTCTCCCTCTCTCTCTATCTCCCTCTCTCTCTCTCTCTCTCTCTCTCTTCCTCTCTTCCATAACATGTCTTCTTTCATACTAGTATAAATCAAAGGTCCAACATGTACATTCAGGTGTTTATTTGACTAAACCTTGTCTGTTTGCGTCTGTATATTTCTCCTATACAACCATCAACCATCTTTATTTTGGGAGAGTGTACAATCAGCAAACCAAAAACAACTTGAATGTTTTTGGCGATTCATTTTTCCTTAACAAGGAATAGTTCTGGTTTTTTAGCAAAATAAGTTACATATATTTACATTCTGCATTTTCGCATTCTGCACATAGAATTTGGGAAACCATTTAATAGATACAGACGGGGATTTAAAGGCATACCAGGTGATCGTAATCTAGAACCGTTTTTGTCAATCTGCTGTTATCTACTCATGCTTGTTGTGTGTTTGATGTGATTTCATTGTGTTTGTGTTGTTGTTTTTGACTCGACGTTATTGTAAATGAGGGTCACACACACACAAACACACACTCACACACACACACACACTCACACACACACACCCCTCATTGATCTCTCAAGGATAAATAAAGATAAATAAAATTGAATTAATATTCCATTTCTACCAAGTCTGTTCTGGAAAAAAATGCCAATAAAATTCTACACACTGCACCTTTAAACCACAAAGTTACTGAGTTCACGTCCCTAATGCCTGACCCACCCTAACCCTTACCCTAACCTTTAGCCTCACCCTGCACACAGCAAGAGGATTTCACCTCACTTCAAAGACTCTTAAAACTAAATCCATTAAGGTGTTACAGTATCTGGGTCGGTCTATTTTGCTATTTTAAAAACAAGCCGCTATTTTAACCCCGATAATCCTCTCCTCACGATACCTCTGCCTGCAGCTTTGCACTTATTTAAAGGTAGAATAAAATCAGCTTTAAAGGTGCTACGAGGAACTTTTAATTTCTGAAACGGTCTTATTTTTCCTCTGATCATAAATTACATGTAACAGCAAACGAGACCATCAGTGCAAAGAATGCTATTTTTTTTAATGCCTTTGTCATGGGTATACGCTCACCCAGGAACAACAGCTGACATAGTAAAAACACTACCGCTTTTGTCCAAAGGGGCCGTAAAATTATGGATATTATACCTTCTGCTGTACGTCCAGGTTTTTTCTTAGCAGTAGAATGAACAACTGAAACATTTCTTGGGCTCTTCTTGGGATTTTTCTGAGCTCCTGCACCAGTGTCGGGGGAAGGGGGGGGGCACCAGTTTGTAAACGCTGCCATTCTGAGAAATACAGAGAGAGTTTTGTGGAGCTGATAGGCTTAATCAACTTTGTGTCAGCTCTTTTGGCGATGGCTTGTGAAAAAAAGTTGAAAAATTTACGCGCTATAGCTTTAAAAAAAATCTAAAAACATTCATACATCAAACAATTCATGCAAATACTTCTAGAGACATTCCTTAAAACTTCAGGCATGTTCTCAAGTTTGTTCAAGTCATTTTATTATCATAAATATACTTATGTATTTACACTATGTGACAGCAGCCTGTATGTACAAACCCTCTATATGCAGCACTGATACATTCAACACTGTTTGAGAGAAAAAAACAGAAGAAAAACATTATATCACCAGTGAACGGTGCGTTAGTGGACGTCTTACTAACATGGGCATCACTTACATTATTAAAAGTGTTGTGGACACTTCAACAATTAGTAACGAAGGGCCTAGTTTATAACATCTGTAGACCCCGGAAACATTTGAGCTTAAAAGACATTGTTTCCCACATTCTGGTGACTTTAAAATAATGAGAATAAGAAAAACAGAAAAATAAATAGTAGAATTTACAGAATGTGTTAATTCAAATAGCCGACTCTTACTATTTGTCTATTACGATGTAAAAATCATCCTACCAGCTAATATGAAATGTTAAATTGCATTGGACCACTTAGGTCCCCAGAAAAAACAAAGTGGTTCTCTGTGGAAACGCAAAAAACAAAAGTGTTCTCATTTATTACATTCTTTTTTGTTCGCTGTATTTTTCAGATAATTTTTTTTAAACAAATTATGCTTTTTAAACAGTGTTTCGGGGGAAAAGCGTAAAATGACAGCTATGCTCAAGAAGCAGACGGTTATAAAATGACGTGACGTAAGACGCAGGCACGGTCATACAGTATGTTAGCCTACTGGCGCATCTGAAAAAAATTTAGAATACCAATGAAAAAATGTCATGTAATTTACATCAAAATGTGAAACCTTCATGTAGTCTAGAGTCATTACACATAAGTGAAATGCATCTAGAATAAACATGCTTTTCTGATGGTTGACATGTCTGTATTATAAATCCTTTTTTTTGATTGGTTTTACGTAGGCCTAGTATTGTCATTTGGCTACGGGATTTTTTTTATTCCATGAGCTGTAAACCATAATAAATAAAATAAATCAAATTCAACCACAGAAAGGCCTGGCATATTTCACTTTGTGTAATGAATCTAGAATATACGAAAATGTGTCACTTCTTGAATGGACTTTTCCATGATTATAAAAAAAAAATAATCAGATGCACCTGTATAGTGTAGCAGTGTGGTGTGTGGGTTGTAAACACCGACTCTAAACAGTGAGCGCTTAAGCCAGCAGGACATTACCAGTGGGCTACATTTAGTTTTTAGCTGTTCCCACTAATCTGGATTACGTGTGTTTGTATCATAGCCATGGCCAGACACTGTCACGTAACTCTCCCCTCTTCCAAAAATACACACAATACTCTTTATTTGGTCCTTTACACATATGTCCAATTCACTCATTCTTTCTCTGGCTAAAATTGCTTTTTAAAGGTGCACTATGTAACTTTTGTGCGTGTGTCAGAGAAGTGAAACATTTTCTAAGGTATATTCTCATAACTGAATTAACAAACTTTCCTCACAGGAAAATGTAGATCCCTGGAACACTGTTTGAAGTTAGAAAGCTTCCTGAAAAGTTACTGTTTCACTGTTGTTGTTTACAGCAGCAGGGCCCACAGTTTGGTTTACAAACATATTCTAGTCTTACGTTTGGTTCCAGGTTCCTCAACATAATTCAGATTTATGATGATAGAATTATTCAATACTAAGAATTACATGTAGAGAAAATATGTTTAGTAAACTAGCTGCAGGCTCTGTGAATGTAAACAAACCCCCTCCTCTGAAACTACACACTGACCCTTTACTTTATATCTCACCCGCAGTGTCTCAACTTAAAGTAGCTACGAGGAACTAACTTTTCATCAGTGCAAAAGAATGTTATTTGTTATATAGTTTTTCTTAATGCCTTTGTCATGGGTATACGCTCACCCAGGAACAACAGCTGGCGTGGTAAATTGTCTCGTTTGCTGTTACCTGTAATCTATGATCATCAGATGGAAAAATGGACTGTTTCATAAAAATATTTTAAAAGTTCCAAGTGCCAAATTCATTTTAAAAATTCTCATCACATCACTGTTAAATTCTCTCTCATTCACTCATGATCCTAACACCCCCCGCCTCCTCTTTGGGCTCCAACTTAAACCTGTTTTACCCTATTCACCTGCATTACTTAAAGCTGCTCCGAGGAACTTTCTATTCAGTTTCTGTTAATTCTAGCGCCCCCCCTTTGGACAAAAGCGGTAGTGTTTTTACTACGCCAGCTGTTGTTCCTGGGTAATTTATAATGTAATTTATGATCATCAGAGGGAAAATGAGACTGTTTCAGAAAAAATATTTAAAAGTTCCTTGGAGCGACTTTTAAGTGCCAATCTTTAAACAAACCTTTTTACATCATAATACATTTCTCACTCACTCACTCATGACATATTAATAACCAGGAACCCTAGAACTCCGGCGAATGCGATGATAATACAGAAAATGAACATGGCGCAGAGGGGCACTAGTGGCGAGCTGCCTCCCCCACCGCCCCCCTCCTCTTTGGGCTCCTCTTCACAGATGGAGATCACTCCCACGGAGGAGTTACCGACGCTCATGGAGGACTTCAGCTCGGCTCCGGCCTCTTGTTTAGCTTCTACTGCCCACGGAGCAACCTGCACCTTCTCCTCCATCTCCTCCATCATCTGACTCACCTGGGCAAGAGAGAAACATGGTAAAGTATATTAAAGACTGGCTCACCTGGGCAAGTATATGGGAAAACACACTGTGTAATGTGACATCATCTAGAAAGTTCTACAAAGTTCTAGAATGCAACGCTCCCTGGGTAACCCCAACCCTTTAGAATAATAACAGAAGCTACAGTGGCCTTCAAGGACAAGAACAATTCTAAATTTTAAACAATGCACCTGATGACATTCCAAAAACATGGATTCCTCCACACGACTTGCCTGCTCAATGGACAAAATGTAACATTAATTTTGGTAGTTCTCCACTCAGGAGGATAATTCAGATTATTGGCAGAGGTGATTTTACACCAATGAGGACATATTTATGAATGAGGATATTGATTTTAGCTGATAAATTACTTAAAATGTTACACAGTGTCCCTTTAAGTATATTAAAGACAGAATTTTCTTTAAAAAAAATTAATTTTTTTTAACACAAATAAAATATTTAAAAAATAAATATTTAATTGTTTTAATTTTTTACATTTTTGCTTTAATTTATGCTTTGTCCCCTTTATTTACATACCAGTCTACAGAGCCTAGGCTGTGTATTAACACTGGATTTGTTATCAGTGCACACACAGTACAGAAAGGTAGCGGATCATGAGGAGATATTCACTGATTTTGACTATAAAATAATGTAATAATTTTTTTTTCATGTATTTCACTGCAGCCAGTTATGTTGCCTTAATATCCTATGCATTACACACTTCACATTAAAATAGACTATGATGAAGATAGATCAGACATGGACTTTAATTTGCTTTCATGACACAATTTGCCACAACGGCTCTTAGCAGACAGACACAGAGACAGACACAGACAGAAACACACACACACACACACACAGACAGACAGACAGACAGGCCGACACATACAGACACACAGACAGACAGACAGACGGAAACACACACAGACAGACAGAAACACAGACAGACATACAGACAGACAAACAGACACACAGACATACAGACAGACAGACAGACAGACAGACGCCTCTTAGCACACAGTGGACTGGAGGAGATCCTGAAATCCTCCTTTATTCTGAATCTAGAAATTCTTTCCGAATAGGAATGTGGGATTCCAAAACATTCACACAGTTTGCATTGCCTTGCAAGGTTTTAATCAGAAGGCGAGTTTAAGATGGTACGGTCCGCTTTAGGGGCGTCTGAAATTATCATCATCATCTTCAACCGCTTATCCGAAATCGGGTCGCGGGGGCAGCAGCTTGAGCAGGGAACCCCAAACTTCTCTTTCCCTTCCCCACATCAACCAGCTCTGACTGGGGGATCCCGAGGCGTTCCCAGGCCAGTGTGGAGATATAATCTCTCCACCTAGTCCTGGGTCTTCCCCGAGGCCTCCTCCCAGCTGGACGCTCCTGGAACACCTCCCTAGGGAGGCGCCCTGGGGGCATCCTTACCAGATGCCCGAACCACCGCAACTGGCTCCTTTTAATGCCTGAAAGGAGTCTGAAATTATTGGAAATGATATACGTAGTTTTATATTAGAAGGGTATAACTGTTTCCACACCCGGTACTGTTATTTTTTTACCTATTTTGGGGTTGTCAAATTTAGGCGTATGCACCTCTTCTAAATATTAAGAATTCAAGATTAAACCAGAAGTTAAAAGTGTGGGTCTCATTTTAGCCTCCGACTTCAGTTTTTATATAAATAAACATCTTGAAGCCTGAAGGGTGCTTTCATTCACATCCAAGACAGACAGACAGACACACAAAACGGATGGACAGATATATAGATAGATAGATAGATAGATAGATAGATAGATAGATAGATAGATAGATAGATAGATAGATAGATAGATAGATAGATAGATAGATAGATAGATAGATAGATAGATAGATAGATAGATAGATAGATAGATAGATAGATAGACAGATAGACAGACACACAAGACGGATGGACAGATAGATAGATAGATAGATAGATAGATAGATAGATAGATAGATAGATAGATAGATAGATAGATAGATAGATAGATAGATAGATAGATTGACAGATAGATAGATAGATAGATAGATAGATAGATAGACAGACAGACAGACAGACAGACAGACAGACAGACAGACAGATAGATAGATAGATAGATAGATAGATAGATAGATAGATAGATAGATAGATAGATAGATAGATAGATAGATAGATAGATAGATAGATAGATAGATAGATAGATAGATAGATAGATAGATAGATAGATAGATAGATAGATAGATAGATACATTGCCAATAAGGTACAACCATTCCTACTTATTTGTGCTTGGATTTAATTTAATTTGTTAGAATAACGCAACAATCTTTTTAATATTCTTTCTTAAAAGTCTGAATTGAGTGACAACACCTAACCCAGAACTAAGACAGACATCATATGAATTCACATGTGGTCTCGTTAAATGAATGTGTAAATGTATTCACAGATTTATTAGATATTTAAAGGTGCAGTGTGTAATATGACATCATCAAGAAAGTTCTAGAATGCAGCGCTCCCTGGGTAACCCCAACCCTTTAGAATAATAACAGAAGCTACAGTGGCCTTCAAGGACAAGAACAATTCTACATATTAAACAATGCACCTGATGACATTCCAACTATGACACTTTCAAGATGGCGGCACTAGGCCAAAATGGTCCAAAATATGCAGAAATATGGACATATATGAGACCCTTTCTAAGGGAAAAAAAAATAATTCTAAAAATGTTTTCAGCTATTATGCACTAAATTAAATGTACTTATGGATATTATAATTACTTTCTACAAAATCTGCAAGGAAATAAAACCCCTAATTCTACACACTGCAGCTTTACATGAATGTGTAAATGTATTCACTGATTTATTAGTTCTTTAAAGATGGAGTCAGCTGCTTGACACACATACAGACTAGAATGTTTTTTTTTTTGTACCGGGCCGTAAATAGGTTTAATAATGCTGTGAAACCGGCATATTTAACATGGGAGGCAATGAGAAATTGCTCTGTTTTGGTTCCACCTCCTAGTGGCCACTCGGTGAACTGCATTGTTTTGTCACTTCCGCATTGGATGCTGGTAGAACTGGCTGTGGTTGAGGCTCGGTTGATACACAGCCTAGGCTCTGTAAATGGGCATGTCAACAAAGGGTGTATAAACAAAGGGGGCCACTGTAGCTAGTAACATGACCGTTTACAGGGGTTTTTTTCAGCGCACACACAGTACAGACAGGTGGCGGATCATGAGGAGATATTCACTGGTTTTGACAACAAGCGTTCTCCAGAATCACTGACTCCATCTTAAATGTCTTTCTATTTATTGGATCAATATTTAAACACCTGTGCACTGCACACACACACACACACACACACATATACACACACACACACACACACACACACTATCTCTCTCCCTCTTTCTCTCTCACACACACATACACACATTCACACATACACACAGAGACACACACACAGATGCTCACAAACAGACTTACACTCACACACACACACACACA
>CASHTC010000152.1:78704-83704 GCA_949357725.1 Hyperoplus immaculatus
GACTAAACAAGGAGACAGACAGACAGATAGACAGACAGACAGACAGACAGACAGACAGACAGACAGACAGACAGACAGACAGACAGGTCTACTTACAGTCCCCAGAGTTAGGACTAAACAAGGAGAAGCAGCTTTTAGTTTTTATGCTCCAAATCTCTGGAACAAACTCCCAGAGAACTTGAGGTCTGCTGCAACCCTCAGCTCCTTTAAATCGAGTCTGAAGACTTTTCTGTTTCCATTTTAACCTGTACTTTTATTGTATTTAAATGTTTCATTCCTATTCATTCCCTTTTCTGAGGTGTATTATGTATTTTGATCTTGCCCCTGTAAAGCACTTTGAACGGCCTATTGAAATATAGAAATAAACTTGCCTTGCCTGTTGTTTTGAAGGGAAATCTGAATCCCTGGGTCTGAGACAAGATTAAAAATGTATTTGGACACAGACAGACAGACAGACAGACAGACAGACACACAGACACACAGAGAGACAGACAGACACATTTCATTTGACCCCACACTAATGAAAAGCATTAAAGGGTCACTGTGTAGTTTCAGAGGAGGGGGATTTGTTTACATTCACAGAGCCAGCAGTTAGTTTACTAAACATATTTTCTCTACATGTAATTCTTAGAATTTAATAATTCTATCATCATAAATCAAATTATTTTGAGGAACCTGGAACCAAACGTAAGACTAGAATATGTTTGTAAACCAAACTGTGGGCCCTGCTGCTGTAAACAACAACAGTGAAACAGTAACTTTTCAGGAAGCTTTCTAACTTCAAACAGTGTTCCAGGGATCACATTTTCCTGTGAGGAAAGTTTGTTTATTCAGTTATGAGAATATACCTTAGAAAATGCTTCACTTCTCTGACACACACAAAGTTACACACTGGTCCTTTTAAAGGTGTAGTCAGTGATTCTGGAGAACGCTTGTTGTCAAAATCACTTTCTGTCATATCCCCCTGTTTTGACATCTGGCTCATGGGTTCTCCAGTACTTTTATATATGGAGAAAATCCGTTGTGAGATTTCAGGGAAAGCAGATAGGTTTAAACAGATATTTTTCCTATTTTTCCAGCCTTTCCCTGATGATGGATTAGATGTATCTAGCGCTTTTCTAGACACTCAAAGCTCTTTACAGGGTTCCAGGTTCCATTCATTCACACACAGTCATACCGGTGGTGGTAAACTACCATAGTAGCCACAGCTGCCCTGGGGCAGACTGACGGAAGCGTGGCTGCCATTCAGCGCCAACGGCCCCTCAGACCACCACCTCAAACATACAGCAGTCATACACATTCACACCAGGCAAGGTGGGTGAAGTGTCTTGCCCAAGGACACAACGACCATGACACAAGTGGCAGGGCAGGAATCGAACCGCCGACCCTTCTATCATTGGCCGACCCGCTCTACCACCTGAGCCACAGTCGCCCCCCTGTTGGGGCGACCGTGCGGGTTGGACAGACTGTATAATAGTACTGAAGCACGTTGACAAAAGTCCTCAGCAATGTTTTAAACTGGTCAACTTTAACATTTTCCTATTTCCTTTTATAGGGTAGTATAGATGCCACTGAATACACCTAAACTCCACACTGTTCCTTTAACTTTAACATGTCCCTCTGTCCTCCTCAGGGCAGGATGTCTTCCAACCATCGACTGCGTGATTCAGACCAACACCATCCGCTGCTTTCCGATGGAGACGTGGAATCTGCTGGACTCCCAACGGGGTTCCCCTCTAACTCACACAGTGCAGGGGCTTTAACAGGGTCTCCCACCCACTCTGCAGGGGGCCCCCCTCCGCTATGGTATGTGAGAAGAAAAATTAGATATTAAAGGAATACTTCACCCATACAGAACCGGCGTTCTATCATTATAAAATCGCTATTATAATATAACGAATGAGGTTTTTCTTCTTCCCTTGGCCCAGCTGTCCTGTTAATCCTAACCCTACATTTTACCATGTGTGATGTCATGCATGGGAAAATGTAGGGTTAAGCCCCTATCTCACTGGGCTGCGACTGTTTGCGACCAGTTGGAGACACAAAATTGCGACAAAATATGCCAATTTGCGACAATTTTCACTTGCAGTCTCACTGAGTTGCTACTTACGAGACGTTTGTCTGGCGAGTGTCGCACGAACAGAATGTCAGTCTAATTTTTGTCTCAAAGCAGTCGCAATTTAGTTTCATATGTCGCCAAACACTTGCCAAACCCTCGCAAAGTTGTCTCACACTTCTCGCACTTTCTGACTCGCGGAGACTAAATTGAGAAGGGTTTGCGACGCGTGCGACACACCTGCGACCACTCTGAGACTATTTTGAGACTGATTTGTAGCACACTTTTTTTGAACATGTTCAAAATTCATGCGACAGGACTGCGCGGCTCTGCGACTCATGCGAGGAAATTGAGACCTCCGCGAACGTTTGGAGACAGTTTAGAGACTCGTTTGCGAATGAAGTCTCCAACTTGTCGCAAACAGTCGCAGCCCAGTGAGACAGGGGCTTTAGGGACAAACAGTCGCAGCCCAGTGAGATGGGGGCTTTAGGGACAAACAGTCGCAGCCCAGTGAGAGAGGGGCTTTAGGGACAAACAGTCGCAGCCCAGTGAGAGAGGGGCTTTAGGGACAAACAGTCGCAGCCCAGTGAGAGAGGGGCTTTAGGGACAAACAGTCGCAGCCCAGTGAGATAGGGGCTTTAGGGACAAACAGTCGCAGCCCAGTGAGAGAGGGGCTTTAGGGACAAACAGTCGCAGCCCAGTGAGATAGGGGCTTTAGGGACAAACAGTCGCAGCCCAGTGAGATAGGGGCTTTAGACAGTGAGACCATAGAACACTCTTTTTTCTCAGGCTAGGATGAACCGATTTCTAAATCTTTTTGCACAATTACACTGCATAGGATCGAAATGCAGATAGTATCAACACAGGAATTTAATATTTCAGTATGATGTTATGCAAGAGAAATACAGTTTGCTGTTTCTCTCATCACACTATATGGAGTAAGGAAGCTTAAAGGAATACTTCACCCATACGGAACCAGCGTTCTATCATTATAAAATCACTAATATAATATAATGAATGAGGTTTTTCTTCCCTCAGTCTTCCCTCAGTCTTCCCTTGGCCCAGCTGTCCTGTTAATCCTAACCCTACATTTTACCATGTGTAATGTTACACATGGGAAAATGTAGGGTTAGACAGTGAGACCATAAAACACTCTTTCTGCCTTTTCTCAGGCTAGGATGAACCGATTTCTATTTTGGTAACACTTTATAATAACTATCCGTTGTAACTCGTTAATAGATCATTAGTGAACTCTTAATGAATGATTATTAATGATTTGTTAAGTGTTTGTTAGCAGTTTGTTAAGGATTTATAACAATGGTAGATAGTTAATAGCTTAATAATTGAATCAGTTCATCTGGGAGGTAATCCGAGATACCGACGAGGCTGAAATAGGCTTAGACTATACACAGTGCATGGGCAACTGAGGGCAGCCCCATTTTCAAATATTTTTAAATAAACTCAATACACACTGTGCATGCCATGGACTTGAACGTGACGTGATCGGATAGTTATTATAAAGTGTTACCTCAATTTTTTTTGCACATTTATACTACATAGGATCTCAGAGTTCAATACACCTTCATATTCCCACCGGTGAAGTAGGGCTTTAATGTAAATGAGTTACGGATAAGGGGTGGGATTAGATCAGTGTAAACCCCTTACCACTCCTTCTCAAACATGTTGTTACAATGATCAAGTCCTTATCATTCATGCCTGTAGCTTTCTATTTTGTGCAACATCATTATTTCCTGATATTTTCAGTTTTTTCTGCTTTTTCTTTTACATGTTCGAAATAAATTTAAATCAAATCAAATATGTGTCTCTGTGGTCCCAGGTTCATCCAGGACGGCTGTGGGATGGTGGATGGATAGACAGACAGACAGACAGACAGACAGACAGACAGACAGACAGCTGTATAAATAAACCTGATTTGATTTGATGTGTCTGTGTGGCCCCAGGTTCATCCAGGACGGCTGTGGGATGGTGGATGGATAGATAGACAGACAGACAGACAGACAGACAGACAGACAGACAGACAGACAGACAGACAGACAGACAGCTAGCTAGCTGTATAAATAAACCTGATTTGATTTGATGTGTCTGTGTGGTCCCAGGTTCATCCAGGACGGCTGTGGGATGGTGTGTGGATGGATAGATAGACAGACAGACAGACAGACAGACAGACAGACAGCTGTATAAATAAACCTGATTTGATTTGATGTGTCTGTGTGGCCCCAGGTTCATCCAGGACGGCTGTGGGATGGTGTGTGCGGGCATCACCTGGTTCCTGGTTCTCTATGCTCAGCTTGTGGTGAACCTGGTCATGCTGCTTCCCAGCCGCAGCTTCTGGTATTCTCTGCTGAACGGAGCGGCCTTCAACTCTCTGGCCATGCTGGCTCTGGCCTCTCACCTGCGCGCCATGATGACTGACCCGGTGAATACATATAGTTATATTCTGTCTGTCTGTCTGTCTGTCTGTCTGTCTGTCTGTCTGTGTGTGTTTCTGTGTCTGTGTGTGTGTCTGTGTCTGTGTCTGTGTGTCTGTGTCTGTGTCTGTGTGTGAGGGATTTGTGCTCTGGCCTCTCACCTACGCGCCATGATGACTGACCCGGTGAATACATGTAGTTATATTCTGTCTGTCTGTCTGTCTGTGTGTCTGTGTTTCTGTGTCTGTGTGTGTGTCTGTGTGTCTGTGTCTGTGTCTGTGTGTGAGGGATTTGTGCTCTGGCCTCTCACCTACGCGCCATGATGACTGACCCGGTGAATAAATATATATATATATACTGTGTGTGTGTCTGTGTGTGTGTGTGTGTCTATGTGTGTGTGTGTGTGTCTGTGTGTGTGTGTGTGTCTGTGTGTGAGGGATTTGTGCTCTGGCCTCTCACCTACGCGCCATGATGACAGACCCGGTGAATATACTATCCCTGTTTTCCGAATCTCC
>CASHTC010000152.1:96565-104065 GCA_949357725.1 Hyperoplus immaculatus
ACAACACCAGTGAATACAGTCAAGCCCAGAATGATCCATACCGCTGGCAAATTTGGACTTGGTTATTTTTATTCATGAATCATTTTGGACATGACACTTCTTTTTGTTCAAATGTAAATAAAAGCTGAGAGATAATTTTTTTTCCCGCAGTGAGGCCTCTTGTAGGCAAGGCAAGGCACATTTATTTCTATAGCACAATTCACACACAAGGCCGTTCAAAGTGCTTTACAGGGGCAAGATTAGAATACACAATACACATTAGAAAAGCGAATGAATAGAAATAGAACATTTAAAGGTGCAGTGTGTAATATGACATCACCAAGAAAGTTCTACAAAGTTCTAGAATGCAACGCTCCCTGGGTAACCCCACCCCTTTTGAATAATAACAGAAGCTACAGTGGCCTTCAAGGACAAGAACAATTCTAAATTTTAAACAATGCACCCGATGACAATCTAACTATGACACTTTCAAGATGGCGGCACTAGGCCTTGGTCCAAGATATGCAGAAATATGGACATATATGAGACCCTTTCTAAGGGAAAAAAAATAATTACAATTTTTTTTCAGCTATTATGCACTAAATTAAATGTACTTATGGATATTATAATTACTTTCTACAAAATCTGCTAGGAAATAAAACCCAAAACTCTACACACTGCAGCTTTAAATACAATAAAAATGACAGGTTGAAATGTACATGGTCTTATTATCTTCTGGGAGAAGCCTGTGTCATGTCCAATAAAAAAAAAAGAGCTTGCTGGTTGAATTAAAGAAACTTTAAGTCTAAATTTGCCAGGGGTAAGAATAATTTCTGGCTTGACTTTACCTCCTAATAATCCACTGCCTGTCTGTAAAAAAAGCCAGTGTTAATACACAGCCTAGGCTCTGTAGATATGTACTTTAGATTTAGAATGAGCCTTTTATATCTCCATAGGAGCGGGGCGCTGAGGCCGCCATGTTGCACCGCCATGTTTCTACAGTAGCACAGAACGGACAAACTTAACGGCCTTACAGGTTTTTATATATAGTGGGCGTCCTGGGGAAATGCACCTGTTGGAAGACCAAGAAGAAGAAGAAGTACTATATAACTAAATACATCTTCACCTCATCACTTGATATTGTGGAAAGACTTGAGGCAGTGGTGGATGACGCCATCTTTAGTAACTATAGCTTCTTGTCCTTGAAGGCCACCGTAGCTTCTGTAAATTCTCCTCTAAAGGGAGGGGTTAGCAAGGGAGCGTTGACATCTACAATCTCACCACTAGATGACAATGAGTACTATAGAATAAATAACTAAATACATCTTCCTGTGTGTGTGTGTGTGTGTGTGTGTGTGTGTGTGTGTGTGTGTGTGTGTGTGTGTGTGTGTGTGTGTGTTAGGGATCGAGGCGATGCAGCAGACCTCGTTATCGACGATTCCTCGGACAGTTCACCTCAAAAAAGTTCCACACCCAACAGAAGCCAACGGCCTACGCATTCAAAATGGTAACTGTGTGTGTGTGTGTCTCTGTCTCTCTCTCTCTCTCTGTGTGTCTGTCTGTCTGTGTGTCTCTGTGTGTGTGTGTGTCTCTCTCTATGTATGTATGTATGTATGTATGTATGTGTGTGTGTGTGTGTGTGTCTCTGTCTCTCTGTTTGTCTGTCTGTCTCTCTATGTATGTATGTGTTTGTGTGTGTGTGTTTGTGTTTGTGTATGTGTCTGTCTGTCTGTATGTGTCTATCTCTATGTGTGTGTGTGTGTGTCTGTGTGTGATAGAGAGAGAGTGACTGTGCGTGTGTGTGATAGAGAGAGAGAGATTGTCTGTCTGTCTGTGTGTCTGTGTATGTGTGTCTCTGTGTGGGAGAGAGAGAGAGTGTGTCTGTCTGTGTGTGTGGGAGAGAGAGAGCGAGTGTGTCTGTCTGTGTGTGTGGGAGAGAGAGAGAGAGTGTGTCTGTCTGTGTGTGTGGGAGAGAGAGAGAGAGAGAGAGAGTGTGTGTGTGTGTGTGTGTGTCTCATGTTTCGCTCTCCTTTCCTCCTTCTCTCAGGAATCATTTGATGAGAAACGCCAAAGAGACTAAAGAGACGTGGAGCGACGAGGAGACACACATCACCAGCAGAAAGACCAGCAGTAAGAGCTCCATTTCAACCTGTCATTTTTATTTTATTTAAAGCTGCAGTGTGTAGAATTTTGGGTTTTATTTCCTAGCAGATTTTGTTGAAAGTAATTATAATATCCATAAGTACATTTAATTTAGTGCATAATAGCTGAAAAAAAAAATTTAATTATTTTTTTTCCCGTTAGAAAGGGTCTCATATATGTCCATATTTCTGCATATTTTGGACCAAGGCCTAGTGCCGCCATCTTGAAAGTGTCATAGTTGGAATGTCATCAGGTGCATTGTTTAAAATGTAGAATTGTTCTTGTCCTTGAAGGCCACTGTAGCTTCTGTTATTATTCGAAAGGGGTGGGGTTACCCAGGGAGCGTTGCATTCTAGAACTTTGTAGAACTTTCTTGATGATGTCATATTACACACTGCAGCTTTAAATGTTCTATTTCTATTCAGTCGCTTTTCTAATGTGTATTGTGTATTCTAATCTTGCTCCTGTAAAGCACTTCTTTGAACGGCCTTGTGTCTGAATTGTGCTATAGAAATAAACTTGCCTTGCGTATTGTACTTTTATTTATTTTTTAAGTATAAAAGAAATGCTATATATTTTTTTCTTTCATATATTTTTTTTGTGCAATTGTTTTATTTATTTATTTATCTTAATTATAATGTTTTTAAATATTTTTTTTTATAATTTCACCGTCAGAAAGACAAGCAGTAAGAGCTCAACTAATGGCTCATTATATTACTCTTTATTTATTTATTAAAATATTTTAATTAAACATTTTTTTTTATATACTTTTTTTTTTAAATTATTGTTTTTAAATATTTTTAATACGTATAATTATTCTATTTATTTTTCTTCATTAAAATGTTTTAAAATATATTTTTATAAATAGAATTATTTTATTAATATTATAAAATAATAATTTTAATATAAATAATTTTCCGATTTTAAACCTGCAGTGTGTAGAATTTTGGGTTTTATTTCCTAGCAGATTTTGTAGAAAGTAATTATGATATCCATAAGTACGTTTAATTTAGTGCATAATAGCTGAATTATTTTTATTTTTTTATTTTTTTTTCCTCTTAGAAAGGGTCTCATATATGTCCGTATTTCTGCATATTTTGGACCAAGGCCTAGTGCCGCCATCTTGAAAGTGTCATAGTTGGAATGTCATTAGGTGCATTGTTTAAAATTTAGAATTGTTCTTGTCCTTGAAGGCCACTGTAGCTTCTGTTATTATTCTAAAGGGTTGGAGTTACCCAGGGAGTGTTGCATTCTAGAACTTTGTAGAACTTTCTTGATGATATCATATTACACACTGCACCTTTAAATCTAATTGTGAGAATCTTGTCCATGTCATTAATATATTGTTTTGTTCGGTTGTTCCCACAGGAGTCTCACACAGTGAAAGCACCATGTCACACTCAGGAAAGAAGAGAGTAAGTTTGTGTTCTCTTCCAGCTAGACCAAACTACAGCTAGCAGTCTGGTCTGGGCCAGGGGGGTCAAACTCATTTTGGTTCGGGGGCCACATACAGCCCCTCCGATCTCAAGTGGTAGTTGGTAGAGCGGGTCGGCCGATGATCAAAGGGTTGGAGGTTTGATCCCCGCCCTGCCACCTGTGTCATAGTTGTTGTGTCCTTGGGCAAGACACTTCACCCACCTTGCCTCGTGTGAATGTTGATAGTTAGCCTGCTGCTATCGGTGTATGAATGTGTGTGGGAATGGTAACGTGGGAAAGGAAAACAGGTCTCCCTTGAAAAAGAGTCTTCGGTCTCAATGGCATTTACCTGTAGAAATAAAGGTTAAAAAAAAGAAAAAAAAAAAGTGGGCCGGACCAGTAAAATAATGGCAAAATAGCGTAAATATGTCAACTCCAAATCTTTAGCTTTTTTTTGACATGCTCAGAGATGTGTGCGTTACAAGCCGCAGGCCGTATGTTTGACCGCACTGGTCTGAACCATAGATAGTTTATAAAATGGATGTAGCATCCGGGCTGATCTCAGTTATCCACACGGCATCCAATAATCCTGGCTTGTGCGTGTCGCCATCTTGTCAGATTTTTACTCCGCCTCATTTCCTCTTAATGCAAAAGGGGAATTGATGTGACGTCGGGGGGAGGGAGATACACCCATCTAGCTGACGTATACCTCCGAGGCAAAGTGAGGGACAGCGGGCGGCTAGCTGTCACTCAAGAGACCGCACCCCTAATTATTCATACATTTTAACCTCCAAAAGAATAAAAACTAGCCCACTAAAGAAAAATCCTCCCCCCCCCCTCAGTGTTGTCATGGAGATCTGACCTAAACATACAGACTAGAATGTTTTTTTGGACCAGGCCATAAACTGAAAGTTCCTCGGAGCATCTTTATGCGTTCATCTCATCGGTGTGTAAATCAATGTTCTTTTTTGTTTCAGCAATGGACAGACAGCGAGACGGATCAGTTGATAGAAGGAGTGAAGAAGTTTGGAGAGGGGAATTGGTGTAAGATCAAATCCTACTACAAGTTCGAACGCACGAACATCAACCTGAAGGACCGCTGGAGAACGCTCAAGAAACTCGACATGGTCTGAATCGCTTAAAGGAAGAAAGAAAACTTTTTCTATTTTAATTTCTAGCTTTTTGCCACAGGCTGTGTTGTAAAAGTCCTACTAACGTCCTACTCATACTAAAAGCCCTACTAACGTCCTACTCACACTAAAAGCCCTACTAACGTCCTACTCATACTAAAAGCCCTACTAACGTCCTACTCACACTAAAAGCCCTACTAACGTCCTACTCACACTAAAAGCCCTACTAACGTCCTACTCACACTAAAAGCCCTACTAACGTCCTACTCATACTAAAGCCCTACTAACGTCCTACTCATACTAAAAGCCCTACTAACGTCCTACTCATACTAAAAGCCCTACTAACGTCCTACTCATACTAAAAGCCCTACTAACGTCCTACTCATACTAAAGCCCTACTAACGTCCTACTCATACTAAAAGCCCTACTAACGTCCTACTCATACTAAAGCCCTACTAACGTCCTACTCATACTAAAGCCCTACTAAAGCCCTACTAACGTCCTACTCATACTTAAAGCCCTACTAACGTCCTACTCATACTTAAAGCCCTACTAACGTCCTACTCATACTAAAGCCCTACTAACGTCCTACTCATACTAAAGCCCTACTAACGTCCTCCCTCCTACACACTCAACATATATATACTAGATACTAAAAGCCCTTCTAACGTCCTACTCATACTAAAGCCCTACTGACGTCCTCCCTCCTATATACTCAACATGTATATACTAGATACTAAAAGCCCTACTAATGTCCTCCCTCCTACACACTCAACATATATTTACTACATACTAAAAGCCCTTCTAACGTCCTACTCATACTGAAGCCCTACTAACGTCCTCCCTCCTACATACTCAACATGTATATACTACATACTAAAAGCCCTACTAACGTCCTCCCTCCTACATACTCAACATGTATATACTACATACTAAAAGCCCTACTAACGTCCTCCCTCCTACACACTCAACATATATATACTAGATACTAAAAGCCCTACTATTGTCCTCCCTCCTACATACTCAACATGTATATACCACATACTGTCTACTTAACCATCCATTGTGTATGCGAGGTTCGTCGGACCGTTTACACTGAAGTATACAGAAGCAATAAAGAATTTTAAAAAAACGTCCATGCCCTTTGAAAATACGCAATGCATTGTGGGGCGGCTGAGTAGGAAAAGAAACCTATCGATCCATACACAAAATCTTCCCGGAAATTAGTACTAATCCGGGTATTTCTTGCATACAAAAAACTTGCACACACAACCCTCACATACTCAAATTGACGTCAAAATTAGTATGAGTAGGACGTTAGTAGGGCTTTAGTGTGAGTAGGACGTTAGTAGGGCTTTTAGTATGAGTAGGACGTTAGTAGGGCTTTTAGTATGAGTAGGACGTTAGTAGGGCTTTTAGTATGAGTAGGACGTTAGTAGGGCTTTAGTGTGAGTAGGACGTTGGTAGGGCTTTTAGTGTGAGTAGGACGTTAGTAGGGCTTTTAGTGTGAGTAGGACGTTAGTAGGGCTTTAGTATGAGTAGGACGTTAGTAGGGCTTTAGTATGAGTAGGACGTTAGTAGGGCTTTTAGTATGAGTAGGACGTTAGTAGGGCTTTTTCCAACACAGCCTTCGTCTCTGGCTCAAGAAAAGACGACAGAAACCGTTCCCGTAAATGTGTGTCTGTGCATTTTGTATTTAGAAAATAAATAGGCAAAGGTCACTCATCCAGGTTAGCTTAGCTCAATCACTGGCAGTCAATGGGTAGCGTTAGCCTGCCTCCTCTGGTGACTTTCTAAGTGAGTGCAAAAGACAAAAAAAAATAAAAACGATTCCTTTTAAGGCGCTTTTCTTTCTTTTTTTTGCGGAAATAGTTCAGAAGTTCACGGTTCTAAAATGTTTATCCAGCGTTCTTGTTCCTCCAGTAATCATGTTTGATAAAGTCTTGTACAGTTTGTTAATATCGATTTCTATCATTAAAATGTGTCATTGTTCAATTTGCACTGTTCGTTTTTATTCGCCAAAAGTCAAACCTGTCATGAGGATTCACAGCTTGGGCAATATGAACCAGAAATAACACAGCTATAGTTTAAAGGTGAAGAAAGCGGAATGGTTCTTTTAGCTAACTTCCTGTCAGTGACTGCAGTTAGCAGTCCCCTCGCTCGTCCCTACGTCACCACATTAATGCACTGCGGTCTTCAAGCAGCGAGTTATCTAGCATCATCTCAGATCAGATAAGTGTGATAAAACATGATAAAAACCATCAAAACAGACATTGGGAAGGATTTTTACCTGCTCCGCCATGGTAGGCGCATAAACATTCACCCATGTGTCGCTCTGCACGTGCACCGGCAGTGAGACGGGTGCCGGTTTGTAGCGTTCTCTCTTCTGATTGGATATCAGTTTCGGGATCCCCGAAAAGTTTATTTGCCGATTACATGCAGAGCGAGTGACTGAGAGATCGCCTTTATGAAACGCGCACATTATGTAAGTGATCACTGTATGAATAAAGAGCGATTTAACACTTATATTAACATAAATGAACCGCTTACTTCACCTTTAAGACCAGTGTTATGGTCAACAACAATCCCTTTTAATCAGAGTGGATATACAGCCCTGGAAAACATTAAGAGACCACTCCAAATGTTCAGTGTCTCTCGTTTTACTATTTATAGGCATATGTTTGAGTAGAATGAACATTTTGGTTTTATTCTATAAACTACTGACAACATTTCTACCAAATTCACCCCAAAAATATTGTCATTTAGAGCATTTCCATGAAGTAATGTAGAGATGAAGATTGAAGAACAATCCAGACTGGTCTCTGAATGTTTT
>CASHTC010000152.1:109065-114065 GCA_949357725.1 Hyperoplus immaculatus
GTGTGTGTGTCTGTATCACTGTGTGTGTGTGTGTGTGTGTGTGTGTGTCTCACCTTTGCGTACGGAGCCAGGAAGTCCAGCGCTGTGATGTGAAGACGAAACTTTATTGTTTTTGTGAATTTTCCGAAACACGTTCCGACCGACACCAGTTTGTCCCGCGCGATGCTAGTCGCTAACTTCAGAATCTTCTCACTGTACAGCGGACAAAATATAGAATCACTATTTGTCTTCAATGTGTTGTACTAGGGTTGAAACATTTTTAAAAAGAAACACACAAGCCAAAATGTCTCTGTACAAAAACCCTCAACAAAATATAGGCAAACATTTTTTAGATTTTGATGTCAATTTGATTTTCAATTTTCTAAGTAACTATTGTAGCAATTTTCTAAGCAAGAATTCTTCCTAGCGAACGAACACACACACACACACACACACACACACACAAATAAATAAACAGAGACACACACACACAGTGGGAGTTTGGAAATGAGCAAACCAACACTGACTGCACAATCAATGAAAAAGCATTGTGCTCGTTAATTGCTTAAAGATACCAGTTTACAGAGCCTAGGCTGTGTTTTAACACTGGATTTGTTTTCCAGTGCACACAGACAGGCAGCAGATCGCGAGGAGATTTTGACAGCAAGCATTTTCCAGAATCACTGACTCCACCTTTAAATGGTTTGTATAATTACTGAATAGCTTGTAGTCGTTTATAATGCAAAGCTGGAATAGGAGATTCACCACACCACTGATGACCCCATACAGAATAGAAAGCTGAAACAGACGTGTAGGCGACATATCTATACACACATTTACGAACCAATACTAAATAAACTAATCATTATGACGTATTCCTAGCTTATATAAAGTGAATTACCTCATTTAAAGGTGCAGTGTGTGATATGACATCATGGTAAATGGTAAATGGACTCCACTTATATAGCGCTTTTCCCTGGTTTTTCACAGACCCAAAGCGCTTTACGTTGTTTTGTACACATTCACCCATTCACACACACGTCCATACACCGATAGCAGCAGCAGCTACCACGCAGGGTGCAAGCTAACTATCGGGAGCAATTTGGGGTTCAATGTCTTGCCCAAGGACACTTCGACATGTGGCGGGTAGGCGGGGGATAAAACCTCTGACCCTGCACTCCAGAGGCAACCTCCCTGCCCACTTCGCCACTGCCGCCAATCATCAAGAAAGTTCTACAAAGTTCTAGAATGCAACACTCCCTGGGTAACCCCAACCCTTTAGAATGATAACAGAAGCTACAGTGGCCTTCAAGGACAAGAACAATTCTACATTTTAAACAATGCACCTGATGACATTCCAACTATGACACTTTCAAGATGGTGGCACTAGGCCTTGGTCCAAGATATGCAGAAATATGGACATATATGAGACCCTTTCTAAGGGGAAAAAAAATAATTCAAAACATTTTTTTCAGCTATTATGCACTAAATTAAAATGTACTTATGGATATTATAATTACTTTCGACAAAATCTGCTAGGAAATAAAACCCAAAATTCTACACACTGCCGGTTTAAAGGGTCATATGGGATAGTATAAACAGATGTGAATGTATACTTATCTTATCACTAAACCTATATGAATTAATATTTTATTCCGGACCCAAAGTTCCATATGAGAAGACAATACAAAATACATGACAACACCAATTAAAAAACAAACAATATAAGTATAATATATTAGTATAATTATTACACGTTACTAGCTAATAAAAGGCGCGTTACCTCATGTAGTAAACGCGGTCATTGTGAAGTCTGAAGCAATAGGTCCCGTCCGGCCGATCCACCAACAGTTTAATGTTTTCTCCGATGCTGGAATCAAGAAAATGAAATAAAAATTAAACACACGTGGGTTAGAATCACACACACACACACACACACACACACACACACACACACACACACACACACACACACACACACACACACACACACATGCTAACAGACATGCTAACAGACATGCTAGCTGTTTTCTATCACATTCTGACCGTTACAAACTTCACTCACTATTTCGACAGTTTCTCGAACATAGTTTTCGTCTCCTCGTCTGTTAGCGGCCTCATTTTCGCGCTTAAATATTTCTATTATTGTGAGTAAATTGAAATAACTCCTAGCAAGATCTGCAAAGTATTTTAGCTCATGCCCCGTGGAGAAAAACGTTGGTTGGTTCAAACCGGACGCTGTCATTCTTTGGAACGGTAGTAGAGCTGTTAAGCGGAAGTTCCTTACTTCCGGGATATGGGACCTCTCGGCTCGAAAAATTACAACGGTAGTCAATGGAAAGAAATTTATTATTTTCTGGTCCCAGTCATGAAATGCCTTCGATTACACATATGTTTTGTATGGATTTAGATGGTATTTTTTCGTGCAAAGAATGGAACAATTTAGCGAGTAGAAGCTGGATACGGTCAGGTTTTGTGCAGAGCGCTTTTGTGGACTACAGCTCTTCGCTGCTCTTGACACTTATGATATACGTCACCACCACTCGCACCGCTTAGCTCAGAAACATGGCTGTGTATTTAATGCACTTTACCGCCTTCTTTCAATGACAAGACAAAAGTCTTCAGCGTGGCGAAAACCACAACACAAGTGGACATGTGGAGAGTTTAAATTTCTCGAGTGGGGAGATTGTTGGCGTTGTCCACGCCAGCCATTAGCATTAGCACTGTCCGTCGAGAAGTGGAGGGAATGTGTTGAGGTGACGTCGCAGAGGCGACAAAACTTGTAGTTGTTCTCGTAACATTTTTTCAAAAGCCGTTAGACGAATAATCATACAACATACCGTCAAACTCTTCACATTAAAAATTATCATTTAGACCCATACAAAACATATATGTAATCCAAGGCATTTAATGACTGGGACCAGAAAATAGTAGATTACTTTCCATAGACTCCCATTCATTTTTTTGCAGCCGAGAGGTCCCATGCCCCGTAATTCCGCCACTTCCGCTTAACAGCTCTGTAGTGGTAGTGGCTTCGTGTTACGTCATGACGTAAATACGCGTACGCCCCTCACTTCCGGGGTCTCTAGCTTTAGCATTATTAGCTCCCGGTCGACCGTAGCTTCTGTATTTTTTTTTTAAACCCCGGTAAAAACCTCTTCCCCAGGTGAGTTTAAAATCTTTATTTGATTATAACAACGTGTCTGGCGGCTGTGTACGGTCTCACACCCGGTTACACCAACGTTAATCCGGTTTAATTTGACGTTTTTTATGTGTTTATGTGTTTGGGTTTAAGGAGTGCTAGCGTTTAGCTGTCAGTGGCGGTGCTAGCCAGGTTAGCTGCCGGTGATGTTAAATTTTCGATTTTGATAATTTCAAACTTCAGTAAAAATCCATTCTAGAATCAACTAAAGACGTGTTTTATCAATGTAACTTTGGTCTGCAAACCTGTGGGATTATCCGTATAAATGGCGCGCTTCAAAATCCATTAGAAAATTGATTTCTTCTGCTTGAGATGTCAAGTGTGGAGTAATTTACAAGAAAAAGAATCAAACCAACCAACGCCCTTGTTTTAACGCCTCCTAATTACAAGACAGTCCTGCTACTTACATAATGTGTTTAACCACAGTGTGAACCGATCAACATAACATTAAGACTATTTAAAACAAACGAGATACACTAGACAATAATGGCGCAAGGAGGAGAAGTAGGCTCATTTTTAATTCTAGCGAGTTGTTTGTTGGGACATTCCGCCTTAATTTGACAATTTCTAAATGACAATTGTCTGCATTGTGACCAGGAGGTGTGAAAACAAGGGCGTTGGTTTGATTCTGATTATTGACGGGGACATTTGGCAGTTCTGATGACAAACTTCTGGCCACTGTTTCATGTAATTTAAAGCTTAAACTTATGGTAGCCAACGGAGTACAGTTAGTTTCTTGACATTTGAACATGTGAGATAGATAGATAGATAGATAGATAGATAGATAGATAGATAGATAGATAGATAGATAGATAGATAGATAGATGTATAATTGCATTTTTTGTACATTATGAGGGGAGCAATCCAAATGGAACAAACAACAGGTGATTTTGACATTTGAATGAATCAATTCTGTTGAGTTATAACTTAAAGGTGTAGTCAGTGATTCTGGAGAACGCTTGTTGTCAAAATCACTTTCAGTCAAAATCAGTGAATATCTCCTCGTGATCCGCTACCTGTCTGTACTGTGTGTGTGTGCTGAAATAAACCCCAGTGTTAATACATACACAGCCTAGGCTCTGTAAACACACACACAGTACAGACAGGTGAGTGGATCATGAGGAGATATTCACTGATTTTGACAGAAAGTGATTTTTTTTTTACAACAAGTGTTCTCCAGAATCACTGACTCCACCTTTTTTAGATGGTCAAATGTGCAGCGCTAGTATCACCATGGTAACGCCCAAGGTTATCAAGAGATCTGTTTCTGGAACTTGAAACCGAATCGATTGATTACGTTTTGATGTATCAGCGTTCCTACGTTAGCACAGAGAGAGAGAGAACGCTGTATAGACCACTCTCAGGAACTTTTAGTAAACACATGTCCATTTTAAAGCTGCTACGAGGAACTTTTAAATATTTCTGAAACAGTCTCATTTTTCCTCTGATGATCATGAATTACATGTAACAGCAAAACGAGACCATCAGTGCAAAGAATGCTATTTTTATATATAGTTTTTATTAATGCCTTTGTCATGGGTATACACTCACCCGGGTTAGAATCCAGCCCGGGTCGTTCTCTGCATGTCATTCCCCTCTCTGACACATTTCATCTCTGTCTCTACACACTGCCTAATAAAGCAAGAAAATGCCACAAAAATAGATGTACATAATAGATATAAAACTCAAAATATTTGGACATGGGTAATAAAAGGTTGGTTAGAGATTGTGAATGTTGGTGTGGGTTTATTTTGATTGAACGGTGCAGCCCTTACCTCAGTGTTTGGACAGTCAATATTGTGATAGAGGTATTGAGGTA
>CASHTC010000152.1:119065-129065 GCA_949357725.1 Hyperoplus immaculatus
TGTGTGTGTGTGTGTGTGTGTGTGTGTGTGTGTGTGGAGATGCATGAGGACAAAATAGATTTAAAGGTGTAGTTAGTGATTCTGGAGAACGCTTGATGTTGCAATCCCTTTTCGTCAAAATCTGTGAATATCTCCTCATGATCCGCTACCTGTCTGTACTGTGTGTGTGCTGGAAAATTATCCAGTGTTAATACACAGCCTAGGCTCCGTAAACTGGCATGTTGCTAGCTACGGTGGCTTTTTTTTCAGCGCGCACACAGTACAGACAGGTAGCGGATCATGAGGAGATATTCACTGATTTTTAAACAAAAAGTGATTATGTCAACAAGCGTTCTCCAGAATCACTGACTGCACCTTTAAAGATCTTTGCTGTTGTCTGTATTTATTGTCTGACTTGTTAAGACCTCATGGTGGCTGGGCCAACCTTCTCCGAGGTTTATCACAGAACTACGGCAGAGCGCGAGGGTCACGAGAGAGAGAGAAAGGCAAAACATACGCGTGGAGGAACGTTTAGTTTATAACTGTTTACCTCGAGAATTAAGTCCAAATACAATGTTGACATTACACTCAATTATTTTGCATGGCCCACTTCAACTAAATTGGAATTTTTGTAAGAGTTTATCAAACTTAAATGACAATATCTTTAATGTGGATTGATAAATATGCCTATAACTCTTTTCAGATGCTTTACTATCATGAAACTAACTCCCCACATGACATAGAAGGAGTTAGTGGATTTGGGTTTACAGTTAAATGGGCTTTTAATTACGTTTTAATTATGATTTGTTAACCCCGTAAATTCCAAATCTATCTATCTATCTATCTATCTATCTATCTATCTATCTATCTATCTATCTATCTATCTATCTATCTATCTATCTATCTATCTATCTATCTATCTATCTATCTTTAACACAGTCTGGAACTGTCTAGTGTAATGTCAACAAGGAATTTAGATTTTTTTTTTTCTCAAAGTTAAATATTATGAACTCTTGTATTCTCTCTCTCTCTCGTGGCCCTGGTAATCTTCTGTAGCTGGACACACAGGTAGTAAGAGATAAACTTCAGGCTGGGATCTCTGTCTTTATTTTAAACTTGAACTGAGTAGAGTACACTGGACCACACGGTGTGCATTGTACGCTCACACTCGCTTTAGGAACTCGGCATTGATTTATTTCAAATGTTTTTTTTTTTATATATATATATTTACTCATTTAGAATTTTAATAAACAAATTACTTCCTAATCTTGCCTTCTGAAGTCACATTCATTCATATTTTTATATTTTATTTTTATAGCTTCGGAAAATTGATCTTAAAAGTGCTCCGAGGAACTTTTTTAAAGTTTGTGTTAATTCTAGCGCCCCCCTTTGGACTAAAGCAGTAGTGTTTTTACTAAGCCAGCTGTTGTTCCTGGGTGAGCGTATAGGACAAAGGCATTAAGAAAAACTATATAAAAATATCATTCTTTAGCACTGATGGTCTCGTTTGCTGTTACATGTAATTTATGATCATCAGAGGAAAAATTAGACTGTTTCAGAAATATTTAAAAGTTCCTCAGAGCACCTTTTTTGAGATTATATTTTTAGTGTTTTATGCGTATTTCCTTTCCTTTTTTTCCATCATGACGATTGTTAACCATCACATTTTGCCACTTGTCCACTTGTACCCTGATATTTTAAAAAATGCATTTTTCCCCTCCTTGGTTTTCATAAAAATTCCGGTACATACAACGGTGTTTAGGATATCTCTCTGTACGCACAACAAGGCAAAAAAAATCTATATATATTGAAAACGCTGACAAAAATTGTTCCTTAAAGAATATCTGAGTTAAAGGTGCAGTCAGTGATTCTGGAGAACGCTTGTCAAAATCACCTGTCTGTACTGTGTCTTGATACACAGCCTAGGCTCTAAACTGGTATATTGCTAGCTTGTTTGAATGCCAGTTTACAGAGCCTAGGCTGTGTATTAGCACTGTATATTTTTTCCAGCTCACACACAGTACAGAGAGGTAGCGGATCATGAGGAGATATCCACTGATTTTCACAACAAGCGTTTAGTTCTCCAGAATCACTGACTACACTTTTAAATGTTCATTTATATCAATAGCTGTTTTGCAGGTTAGATAAACAGTGTATGAATTCAGCTCTTGTTGCAATTATCATAGTGAACGTTAAGCCCATTTTTATATAATTTTTATTATTCCTGCGTCAAATTGTCTGTAAAAAACTTAAATATTTTTTTTTTCTGCATTTGGTGAAAGTGCAGCTGTAGAATGATTATAACTGTAAATGCATGTTTCTCTATGTCTGAGAAATGCTGTGTATCTTACACACTGCTTATTGAAACCAGCAAACCTCTACGGAACGCCAAAAGGGTCAAAATACATCTCAGTATGTCGATATCTCCAACGGGAATTTGTTAACGACATTTTGAGGTTTTTTTTCATACATTTGTTCAAAATCACTCAACTTTCCCCCAACAACAGAATGTTTTTATATCAATGAGTCAAGCTAAAAGTCTGTGTCAATTTGGTGTTTAGAAATCTACTGTGTCATGAAACGGGAATGAGATATTTGGTGTCTGTGAACCACAAAATGTAAAAAATGTATTATGGATAAAAATCACTTTTTGTAATATTTTATCATTTATTTTAAACTTTGCCAACATTCACTGACACATGTAATTCAACGTTAAAGGTGTAGCCAGTGATTCTGGAGAACGCTTGTTGTCAAAATCAGTGAATATCTCCTCATGATCCGCTACCTGTCTGAACTGTGTGTGCGCTGAAAAGAAATCCAGTGTTAATACACAGCCTAGGCTCTGTAAACTGTTATGTTAACAAGCTTGCAACAGGCCCATTTACAGAGCCTAGGCTGTGTATTTACACTTGATTTTTTTCCAGTGCACACACAGTACAGACAGGTAGTGGATCATGAGGAGATATTCACTGATTTTGACAACAAGCGTTCTCCAGAATCACTGACTACACCTTTAACGTTAAAGATATTGTCACAAAACTCATGTATTCCTCTTTAAAATGTTCCAAAATGTGTAAACTTGTTGAATTCCTTGTTTAATGTAAAATGCTGTAGTACACAAAGTGACCAGCAGGCTGTGTTAGTGGACTGGTTGAATGTGACTTATAAAAAATGTTCCTGAGATGGGAATTTATTTTACAACGCGGCTGTAAATAAGTAAGATGAAAGTAAAGGCTCCATGCTGTATAGGCCGACTGTATGTACTTTGTTTTCCTTTTTTCATACGCATTTTTGGTTACGTTTCTGTGTCAGTTAAAGGTGCAGTGTGTAACTTTTGGGTGTGTCAGAGAAGTGAACATTTTTCTAAAGGTATATTCTCATAACGGAATAAACAAAACTTTCCTCACAGGAAAATGTAGATCCCTGGAACACTGTTTGAAGTTAGAAAGCTTCCTGAAAAGTTACTGTTTCACTGTTGTTGTTTACAGCAGCAGGGCCCACAGTTTGGTTTACAAACATATTCTAGTCTTACGTTTGGTTCCAGGTTCCTCAAAATAATTTGATTTATGATGATGGAATTATTCAATACTAAGAATTACAAGTAGAGAAAATATGTTTTGTAAACTAACTGCAGGCTCTGTGAATGTAAACAAACCCCCCCTTCTCTGAAACTACACACTGCACCTTTTAATTTGAAGGTCCTATGTCGAGCCTCAGGAACTTCCTGATAATGTAGTTCCCACGTTAAGGGGGAAAACCATCTGCTCATTTTTCTGCATTTTTCAGAATAAAGCGAATAAATAAATGTTCAATGTTGATGCTTGACCAAAATGTGTGTCGAATGTTTTCTCTTCAAAAATATATATTCTATGAGGAAGTAGTTTATACTTTCATACAACGTATTAGTGTCCAAAGTGTTTTAAAGATTATAGATACAGCCCATTTCATTTTATAAATAAAAAAATACTATGTACAGGTCTTAAAAAAATCAATTTTCAGCATGTTTCTTTTAGAAGAAAATGTCTCATAAATCAGACAGTGAACAACATATGAACAAATCCTTCTGTAATAACCTTCAGAATAGTGCTGAGAATGATTATGGAAAGTTTAGTTGATGTGAGTGCTTTAGAAGTTGAGATTTTTGCTTCAGAGTATTGAGGGGAAAAAAACTAATGTTGAGATAATGTCCGTTAAAGATGGTTGTATAGGAGAAATATACAGACGCAAACAGACAAGGTTTAGTCAAATAAACACCTGAATGTACATGTTGGACCTTTTGATTTATACTAGTATGAAAGAAGACATGTTATGGAAGAGGGGAAGAGAGAGGGAGAGGGAGAGAGAGAGAGATAGAGTATGAAAGAAGACATGTTATGGAAGATAAATAGACAAAAATCTCTAAAAAACATTTTTTAATTTTTTATTGCTCGATTAGGTTTTTATTCAAGAAATCGTTTCAGTTTTTGCAGAATTAAACCGACAAGGTAATGTGCTTTATTTTATTTTATTTTTTAAGTACAAGATTAATAAAGAAACACACACACACACACACACAATTACAGGTACACACACAAAAATACACATTGCACCATCTGAAAAATTAAACTTAGCATATTGTCGTTTTTTAAATTACTTGTAGGAACAAAGACAGACGTATAGAAATCCTCTTTTAGGCAGAAAATGCATTTTTAAAGGTGCAGTGTGTAATATGACATCATCAAGAAAGTTCTACAAAGTTCTAGAATGCAACAATCCCTGGGTAACCCCAACCCTTTAGAATAATAACAGAAGCTACAGTGGCCTTCAAGGACAAGAACAATTCTAAATGTTAAACAATGCACCTGATGACATTCCAACTATGACACTTTCAAGATGGCGGCACTAGGCCTTGGTCCAAAATATGCAGAAATATGGACATATATGAGACCCTTTCTAAGGGGAAAAAAAATAATTCAAAACTTTTTTTTCAGCTATTATGCACTAAATTAAATGTACTTGTGGATATTATAATTACTTTCTACAAAATCTTCTAGGAAATAAAACCCAAAATTCTACACACTGCAGGTTTAAGAACTGGACATTGGGTTTTGTTTATTTATAACATTAAAAAATATATATCTAAAAATCTGTCCAGTAAAAAGTTGGACTTTAATATGTTGTAAAAATTTAAATAAAGAATTTGAGACGCAATTGTAGACATAGATAGACAGATAGATAGATAGATAGATAGATAGATAGATAGATAGATAGATAGATAGATAGATAGATAGATAGATAGATAGATAGATAGATAGATAGATAGATAGATAGACAGACAGACAGACAGACAGACAGATAGACAGACAGATAGATAGATAGATAGATAGATAGATAGATAGATAGATAGATAGATAGATAGATAGATAGATAGATAGATAGATAGATAGATAGATAGATAGATAGATAGATAGATAGAGAGAGAGAGAGAGAGAGAGAGAGAGAGAGAGTTGCAGTGTCTAAATGTATCTTAGATTATTGTGTGTTAGCTAAACCTACAGTAAACGCCTGTTATGGTGAAATGAGATATGTTTTGCTTTGCGCTGTGTGTGAGAGTCAGTGTGAGTGTGTGTGTGTGTGTGTGTGTGTGTGTGTGTGTGTGTGTGTGTGTGTGTGTGTGTGTGTGTGTGTGTGTGTGTGTGTGTGAGTGTGTGTGTGAGAGTCAGTGTGTGTGTGTGAGTGTGTGTGTGTGTGAGTGTGTGTGTGTGTGAGTGTGTGTGTGAGAGTCAGTGAGTGTGTGAGTGAGTGTGTGTGTGAGAGTCAGTGAGTGTGTGTGTGTGTGAGTGTGTGTGTGTGAGAGTCAGTGAGTGTGTGTGTGTGTGAGTGTGTGTGTGAGAGTCAGTGAGTGTGTGTGTGTGTGAGTGTGTGTGTGAGAGTCAGTGAGAGTGTGTGTGTGTGTGTGTGTCAGAGTGAGTGAGTGAGTGAGTGAGTGTGTGTGTCAGAGTCAGTGTGTGTGTGTGCGTGTGTGTTTATGTTTTGCTTTGCGCTGTGTCAGAGTCAGTGTGTGTGTGTGTGTGAGTGTGAGTGTGTGTGTGTGTGTGTGTGTGTGTGTGTGTGTGTGTGTGTTTATGTTTTGCTTTGCGCTGTGTGTCAGAGTCAGTGTGTGTGTGTGTGAGTGTCAGAGTCAGTGTGTGTGTGAGTGTGTGTGTGTGTGTTCATGTTTTGCTCTGCGCTGTGTGTCAGAGTCAGTGAACCAGAGAAGCTTGGCTTGGAACTGGATATTTCACCTTTAGCGTTTTAACAGAACAACTGACTCAGCAGACTATGGACTTTAAAGGTGTAGCCTGTCTGTCTGTCTGTCTGTCTGTCTGTCTGTCTATGTGTCTGTCTGTCTGTCTGTCTGTCTGTGTGTATGTGTGTATGGACCTTAAAGGTGTTGTTAAAATCACTTTTTAACAAAAAGGGATTTTGACAACAAGCGTTCTCCAGTATTTATCCTTTGACATATTAATATAAAGAAACTAAACATTAAAATCCAATATATAGAGTTGAGTCCTGTGTGGTTTTCATTTCTGAAGATAATTATAAGTCACTATATGTCATATTCATATCACAAGCTATTGAATAAACCTAAAATAATTATTAAAAAAAACTAATTAATTACATATTATCAATCCAAAATGATTGTGCTGCATAAGTTAACATAACAAGTGTCTAATTCACATACAGGTGAAACTCATATTATTAGAATATCATGGAAAATGAATTGGAATTGAGGCAAGAATTCATGCAAAAGGAAAGGGGCCCAAACCAAGTACTGAGTACATATGGATGATTATACTTTATAGATGGCCGACATTTCTGTATTTAAAATCCCCTTTTTATTGACTTCATGTAATATTCAAATTTTCTGAGATTTTGAATTCAGGGTGTTCATAAGCTGTAAGCCATAATAATCAAAATTATAACAAATAAAGGCTTGAAATATCTCACTCTGCATGTAATGAGTCTATATAATATATTAGTTTCACCTTTTAAGTTAAGTTCTAATTTTTCGCGTTCCACCTGGTTACTACGGCAGCAGTGTGTGTTGGTGTGAGGTCCAATCAGAAAGCTCCTTGATGTAGTTTGACCCTGACAGCTCGCCGTAGCCGTCCGTCTGAAGAGAGTACGGGCTTTCATCACCAGCACCTGAAAAGAACAAATGTATTGTTTTAAAGCTACAGTGCGTAATATTGTGACGAAGTGACGTCACATCGACGAAGCCTCCATATGAAAACAAACGGGGATGCGACGGATATAAAAGCAAGAGGCAAGATCAAGGCGCAATGTTATGATGAAATAAGAGAGTAAAGTATGTCCCAAGAGTATGCCTACTGCATCCTTATCGTCGGATGTACTATGTAGAATAGAAAAAATAAAGAGTATGCGATTCGGAACGCAACCTGAGTGTCCAGGTGCTACACTGATAGTTAATATAGTTTTTTTTACTGTGAGGGAATTCTGGGTCTTTAGTTGTAATATTAATGGTAAAGATTAATAGGTCATATATGCCTATCTTGTGTGTCTGTCTCTCAGACTCTAGGTCAGCCTTGGAGCCTGTTAGGAGACACTTTCAGTTGTACAGGTCAGTTGTATAGATAAAGTCTGATCTCCTTCTACTCCAGAATGTTATGTTTCACTGTGTTCAGCTCTGAACCAAAACATTGGTACGCTTGGTGCCCGAGCCGGGGAGGGGTTAGAGATAGCGCGAGGTTAATACACAGCTCTAAGCATGAGTCTGGCAGAATTGAAGTGCAAGTCACAAGAGTTGCAGTCCGGTTCTCCTTGGCCAAGTCTGTAATAAATATCGCTTCATAATTCATCCAAGTCTCCTGAAATATTCATCCACCTGAGTTGACCTCCAACCTTAACAGAACTTCCATCACTTTTACATGTTAGTATATAGTGTTGTAGTATTCAGTGTCTCCTCACAGTGCCAGTGGTCCCACAGTGTGTGTGTTCTCCAGCCACTCTGGTTCCACACATCAGAACTGAGGTGGTCCATCAACTGGAAAACAATACAAGACTAGTTAGACATCTGTCTGTCTGTCTGTCTGTCTGTCTGTCTGTCTGTCTGTCTGTCTATCCGCCTGTCTGTCTGTCTGTCGCTCCATCTATCTATCTATCTATCTATCTATCTATCTATCTATCTATCTATCTATCTATCTATCTATCTATCTATCTATCTATGCGTCCGTCCGTCCGTCCGTCCGTCCGTCTGTCTGTCTGTCTGTCTGTCCGTCCGTCCGTCCTTCCATCTGTCTGTCCGTCTGTCTGTCCCATGTCTGTCCCTCCGTCTGTCTGTCTGTCTTAAAGCTACAGACACAGACACAGACATTTTGTGTGTGTGTGTGTGTGTTACCTTAAACACAGCCTCGTTCTGCTCGTCTGCTCTGGCGTCCCACATCCCTAAAACAACAATAAGGATCAAGTTAAAGGTGTAGTCAGTGATTCTGGAGAACACTTGTTGTCGAAATCACTTTTTATCAAAATCAGTGAATATCTCCTGTCGTGTCTGTCTTGAATGTAAATGTTCAATTTGGGAAATACATTTTTTTTTTAAAGAAGAAAACAAAATATTTTGCACTCTTTTGAGCGACAGAAATGCGACCAAAAGCCACCCAAAAAATGCCCAAAAAACGCCCAAAAAACGCCCAAAAAAACATAAAAAATTCCCCAAAAATTACAGAAAAAGGCCAAAAAAAATTACAAAAAAACTTGCTATAAATAAAAAATGTTATATAATATATAGAGTGTTAAAAACAGAATGCTTTCCTCACCGTGTGTCGTGTCTACAGGTGTTTCAGTTTTCTGCATCGGGTCAGACTCTACAGGTGTTACTGACGGTTGGTTCCAGGTGTTTGTGTCACCGTGGCTACTGTTACTAGACGTTCTGTTGTCGTGGATACTGGCCGTCTGTCTGTCTCTGGGTTTGAACAACCGCAGACCTGAGACACAGGGAGAGACATTTAGTTACAACATTTTAATTTTTTATTTTTTTCAAGCAATTAAACACTTATCAACACTTATATGAATATTACAGTAAATTTCTACCAAGTCTGTTCTGCAAAAATGCCAATACATTCTAAACACTGTAGCTTGTGTGTGTGTGTGTACCTTTCCTGTGTGTGTGTGTGTGTGTGTGTGTGTGTGTGTACCTCTCCTGCGTGTGTGTGTGTGTGTGTGTGTGTGTGTGTGTGTGTGTGTGTGTGTGTGTGTGTGTGTGTGTGTGTGTGTGTGTGTGTGTGTAGGGAAGAACGGGGTAAGTAGGCACACTTTTTACTCTAGTGAGAATTGCTCATCACCTAAACATCTTTCAATAGTCATTCCTACATTAAATTGAAGCTTAAGGTGTTGGCTTGAAATGTGTACCCCTCACTTTTTCTATCTTATTGTAATAAAGAAGAAATTAATCATCAAAGGCACCCTTACACATTGTGACAACCAACCCCATCAAGGGGTCGGTTGTCAAACACTATGGGGTTGTTTATCACAATGTAATCTTAATGGGAATAATCTTAAAAAGAAGGCAAGCAAGTAGAACTAAATTTGAAAGTTTAATTGCATTGTCAAGTTGACAAATAGGCCTACATAACTTACTGTAGCCTTGGCAGCTGGTCTAGCTTGGGATGCACTGGGTTGTTTTGATTTTGTTGCCCTTTTTTCTTTTGCATGCTAGCTGCCTTTTCCTGCTCTATTCTTTCCTTCTCTGGGGTGTCAGTGAGGATACAGCTTGACAATTTATTTTGTTATTGGGTTCCTTTCCTGGCTGCAGCCTTGAGATAACATGTGACAACCAACCCCCCAAAAAATGTGACGAGCAACCCCAACTTGAATTTCTTGCTAGCATCAAGGCCAACAACCATCTGACAACTAATTAGCTTGCTAACCACAATCTAAACTATGGTTTACCCTTCACACTTTGTATGGGTAACAAGTGTTTTGTTATAAACCCATTGTGTAAAAGCCTAGAAGAAAAATACTGAGGAGCTAAATATTTTCA